>CAUYRT010022320.1:0-30961 GCA_963574885.1 Lepilemur ruficaudatus
TTTTTTTTTTTTTTTTTTTTTTTTGAGATGTGGTAGCTATGTTGCTGAGGCTGGTCTGAAACTCTGGCCTCAAAGAATCCTATCGCCTCCGCCTCCCAGAGTGTTAGGATTACAGGCGTGAGCCACTGCCCCCATCTCCCCAGCCTATTTTTATCATTTTAACTCTGTGAACTGCAGTGAGCCCAAGGCTGGGTAAACTTCGAGGCCTGGCTTCCTCCTGACTTGGCCCATCCGACTTTCTGCTTCAGAGGCCTTCAGATGAGGATGGGGGGGTGGTGGTAGGAGTCCTCTCCCTCCAGTACCAACCTAAACACCTTGTCGAATCAACCTGCCGCCAGCGCCCCGGGCTGCTGACTGACGTTTGGAAACTTCTGGGCATCTCAGTAGAAGTGCTATGCTGTGGCCGGCTGTGGCTTTGGTTTCTCCAGAGATGACCTCGAATCCATCTCCTCCCATGGAAAGCTACTCTCGAAACATTGTACCATTTCACGACTTTGGCTGCGGGCGCGGCGAAATAAATAATCCCAGATGGGATTGCGGAGATATGATTTCCCAATTTACTTTGCGTAATCAAATATATGACCCGTCACAAACTATGGGGGTGGGAGAGGGGAGCTTACAGGAGATAACTGCTCTCCACCAAGCCATTAGAATTCTCCCTTTCCTTGTCTTGCGCGTCCAAAAAAATGAACAAAAGGACTATAGGATCTGGGCTCTCATCCCTGCTCCGTTCGAAGCAGAGTTTAAATCATAGACATTTAAGACCATAAGGGACGCTCTTAGTCCACGCCCCTGGTTTACAGATGGGAAGGAATCTGAGGCTCAGAGAAGTTAATGGAACTTGCTAAGGGACACACAGTTAAATAGTGGCTGTGGGGGACCAGAGAGGACACAGCAACTTCATTTCCAGCTCAATGCTTCATGAAGCTTTTGTTTGTTCATTTATTTATTTGTTTATGTGCCCTCTGCAGCAAAGTCAGATGCCCGATTGTGAAGCAATCGTGCCTTCCTAGCATATCTATCTGGAGGATTTGCCAGCCTGCCTGCCCCAATTCCCGGGCAGCGTCCAACCTCCATGCTAGGAAACATGGCTCAATTCACGAGGGGGTCATGTAGCAGGGAGATGATGAGGCAACTGTAGGCTCCCTTGACTTCTCAGCCCCCATTCCAAACGGTGCAATGGGGCCAGATTCCACCCCAGGGGCGATGGCCTTACTATGGAAGGCAGCCCTGCATGGGGATGTGGTCTGCTGCCACATCAGGAGACAAAACGCTCTGCTCTGAGCACTTCCTTGAACCCCTAGGGGACCTCAGGAACTGAAACAGTAAACCCTTAACCCTGAGAACTTTCCACTCCCTACTCCCATTCCTTATTGGGGTTTAACATTTCAAGGGGGCAGATTTTATCCACGTTCAAATCACTCTCCATATTTTCTCAACAGTCCGAAGAGCAGGTAGAGAGAAATCAAAGGGGGGAGCAAAGTATTGGTGGGGTAGGTGCTATAGTGAAAATGTAACTTCTTCCATGTGAAGGTGGGCAAATCTTTTCACCTTCCTGGTCCTCAGGTTCCTTGACTGTAAAATGAAGGAGTAAAATTCATTGATTTCTAAGTTCTTCCTCAACCTTAAAAATTATAACAAATTTTAACTCTCATTTGATGTATTGCTTCCTCAGGTAGCAAGATCAAGGGCAGGCATGAAGAAAGTCCAAAAAAATGACGACGAGGAGGAGGAAAAGAAGGTGGGGAGGAAAGGAAAAAGAATTAGAAACAAGCTCTGGCATTGGTTTTTGACATTTTGGTGACATTTCTGCTCCTCACTTCTGCTATTAATCCTATCTAGTCAAAAATGTGGAGAAAAAAAAGAGAGAGAGAAAACAATCTGTATCAGCTAGGAAAAGGATGGGGACATGGAGTAGTTTCACAAAAGATTCAGTTCCCTAGAGCCCAGACCCAAAGAGGATTCATTCAAGTGACAAAGATGGTTACCACAAGTCACAAAGCTTCCACCATACTGTGGCTTCTACATTAGGTCCAGTCTGGCTGGATTTTAAGCCAAAAATCACCAGGTCTTCATAGCCCTGTCCTATGTTGTGCTCACTTGGTCTGAATTTGGGCTCTGTGGAAGGTCAAAATCATTCCTTTGCTGTTAGCCCCAGGAAATCTATCTGAAAAGTGTTCTTGCTGGGAGGAGGGACGCCTCCCAATGTCTGGTGGAAGCATCCCTATGCTCAAGTTTTAATCCAGCCTGGGAGAAGGCTTGCACAGATGCTCCATGGTGTTTGTCATGATAGAGTGAGGTTGAGGAGGGAGTGTCTAGGAGTAGAGGATCAAACTGTACTTGGCTCTGTGTTTGGATAGCAAGTGACTCTCCATGATATCCAAGGGACTGAAGTGTGATCCTGTGTCTTGCAGCCAACTGGCAGAAACACAGACACAATTAAAGAATACTTGACCTGCCTAAGAGAGCGATTCTTTCTGTCCGTGAAATAAACAGCAAAAAAAAAAAAAAAAGTGAAACTAGAGATTCTCCTGTTGTGCTCCTGGTTTTGCCCACTAATCCTTGACCTTAGGCCACTGCTCTCACCATCACCCATTTAGGCTTCTGCAAAATGACGCTGTTGAGATGGAACCAAATCATCTCTAAAGTCCCTTCCCATGTTTTTTGTACTTCTAGGTGGAATGTGAAAATGGAAAAGGCTTGCTTGAGAGTTTCCCCACGGGGATGCGTAGGGAGGAGAAAGAGGGGACAAGGAAAGACCAAACTCAGCTGGAGAGCGGGCGCGCGCCCCTTATAACCTGGCGCTCCATAAACTTTAAGGACGTGGAGGAAATCTCTTTGAAATCGCTGACCCCAGAGAGCAGGCGGGTTTCTAAAGGGGGGAGATGAGCAGTTCGTAGGGGCGGGCAAGGGGAAAATGTCACTTGCTTCCCACTGATTTAACGCGGCAGGAGCGCAGGTGCAAAAAACTCCTGGCCCCTCCTGCCGGCCACGAAGCCGCACCCCTACCCCCTGAGCCTTCCGCTCTGCCCCTTCTTTCTCTGAAAATTTATTGACGAGGAGAGGCCAGGCTAACAAAACTGCAACCCCGGGCGCTTCGGGCCCCACAAGAATGCTTTGATCCTCCGCAGTGTCTAGTGGTCCCCAGCCAATTGCGTAGCCAAACGCCAGAGATCCCCGCGGCGGGTCGTCATCCGGGGCCGCGCGGGGGCGCTGTGGGGAGGCCGCGTCCACCCTCGCCCGACCGCCGAGCGCGAGACCTGCGGCCCCGGGTCTACCACGGCCTCGGGGCCGAGCGGGCCCCGCGCTCCCGCCGCGCGAAGTCCTCGCCCCCTGGCGTCCTCTTTCCAGCTGGGCCCGCGGTGGTGGCGAACGGTGACCGACTGAGAAGTTCGAAGGGTCATCGCTGCGGGAAGGGGAGCTGGAGGGGGTCCTCTGCCTCTCGGGTTCCGATCGCTGCTCCTCCAACCCTTTAAGCGGCTACTGGGAAGAATGAGGAAGGGCCCTTCTGGCGTTGATTCTTGGGACGATCTTGCCAAGAAGGAGTTGCAGTTATTGAGGGCCCACCACCTTGGTCACATTCCGTGCCGGGCCCTTCCCACTTGGCGTTATTGACTCTTCCCAACTTTTCACAGTTAAGGAAGCAGGTTCTGAGAGGCCGCCCTTTCTAAGGCACAGGCCTAGAAACAACAGAACCCAAATCTGAATTCGAAGCCAGCACGCTTCCCAGCAGGAGTTAGCTACAGAGACCCTGATTAAAATGAACCTAGGTCCCAGCTCCTTCTGAAGGAAACCAGTCTTTGATCTTCTCAAGCCTCCAGATTTTTCTCTCAGAAGAAGCCAACTTGACCTCTCTGAACACAAATTCAGCAGACTCTCTCCTCAGCACTGCGCCGTCCCACCCCATACCTTTCTCTTCAGTCCTGGGCATTTTCTCCAACCACACCCTCCACTCTTCCAACTTTGCAAATCTTTCCGTGCAGATACTGCCCTTAAGAGCAGAGGACATTTTCAGTGGGGAACAAATTTTCAGAATTTCACTTTCTAGGCTGTGAGGAAGACTGAAGGTCCCCAGTGGGAAATGCCCCACAGACAAATCGGTACAGTGCATAAAAGCACAGGAAGCTACATAGACCAGCCTGGGCTTTGAAAACATGAAAGACCCAAAATCATTTGTGGGGCCCCACTGAGAAGTTTTGAACAATTCCTTTAACCTCACTAAGCCTCAGTTTCCTCGTTTGTAAAATGAGGATAATAAATGTTTTTCCTTGCCTACCTATAGTGATGGTTTTCTAAGTTCAAAAAGTGATTGGAATTCTTTGAAAATTAGACAGCATTTTAAGCAGAAGGTATTAATGAGGTTTCCCTTGTCTCATTTTGTTCACTTTCAAATCAGGAACATCTTGCCCTGGATAGCAAGTTGGTAAGATCAAGTCAGAAAAGTCTGTGAAAGGCCACAGAGGGAAATACAGGTACTGGTTTATTAATGATTGTTCAAGCACTGCCTTTCTCTCCAATGAAGCTGCCATTATGTTCCTTCATCACCTAAATAAAAAATCCAGGGCCTTACCTCCTGTGGCCAATGGAAAACAAAGCTCTGGAATGTTTACGCAGATTTCTTTATCTCCCTGGAAGCATTGGAAAGGAAATGTCATTCCTACTTTGAAGAGGAGGAGGGATGCAGCAAGGTAATAAAACCTTTCTAAATAAGCAGGTTGATCCAAATGCTTTTCATTTACCTTCCACAGAAACTTTGTGTTATTGGGTGGGAAAGGACAGGTCAGGCTTCAACTCTTACCTCAGTCAGCTGAGGCTGGTTTCCAGCTGGAACTATAAGCTAGGTTGTCTTCTTTTCCTTTCTTTTACCTATACTTTTAATTATGGAATTTTTTTTTTTTTGTGAGACAGAGTCTCACTCTTTTGCCAGGGCTAGAGTGCCATGGTGTCAGCCTAGCTCATAGCAACCTCAAACTCTTGGGCTCAAGCGATCTTTCTGCCTCAGCCTCCTGAGTAGCTGAGACTACAGGCATGAGCCACCATGCCCAGGTAATTTTTTCTATATATTTTAGTTGGCCAGTTAATTTCTTTTCTATTTTTTTAGTAGAGACAGGGTCTCACTCTTGCTCAAGCTGGTCTTGAATTCCTGACCTCCAGCAATCCGCCGGCCTTGGCTTCCCAGAGTGCTAGGATTACAGGTGTGAGCCACCAAGCCCGGCTAATTATGGAAAATTTTAACAACGTATAAAAGTGAGCCAAATATTAATAGTATGATATCCATTAATATAGCCTAGTTGAATAATGTCTAATATCTATATATTCATGTGGATATATACTATCTATATATTTACTAGCCAGATTCAACCATTGTCATGGGTACTTTTTTCTGCCCCTCCCAGTTCAGAAGAATGTTTCAGAAAGTCCACTGCATTTCTGCCAAAGTTTAGAGTGCCATTGACTGAGTTGGTAAGATTACATTTTACTAACTGAATGGAATTTCTGTGGCCTCCGATCTAATACTTTCTAGAATCCACAGCCTTGCTATAAATCATTTGGGCAAGACTGTCATTAATTGAGAACCCAGCTTGATGTCAGTGGATGAGGGACAGAGACACAAGTAACAGACATGAATCATGACTCTAGATTCTAGTCTAGAAACTAAATTCTGTGCAGCCTACTTTTCTAACCAACTTGGGAGATTTCTTCTATAACACACAGTAATTACTCCCTCCAAGGGCTTCGGATTGTTATGCTGCAACGGTCTAGAACTAGTTCCTGAGTTTATCTCAGCTCTGCTTTAGAACTATGGACTCCTCCCCACTCTGAGACTTTTACTCTTTGCCCAGGAATAAAAACACTTCTTGGGCCCAGCCTAAGACCTCTTCAACTCTATCACATTCATATTAAAAGACAACCTCCAAGAATCTCAAAAAACAGGATTTTATTGTTGTTTTGTTTTTTACAGTTTTTCTCCATCCCAGTTTGCACAACGCATGCAGACATCTGTCCACTTAACTTTCATCCACTTAAGAATTACAAAGTCAGTAGACTTGGCTTATCTTTTCCAAAAGAACTATATCTGGCCTCAGTATCCAGTCCAGTATATGAAAGCTCATAATCAGGTCTCCAATCATGGCATTCTCTATAGTATTCCCAGATGCTCTGTGTTGTTTGGCAAATCTATAATGTAATAAATATTGATGGCTTCCTTACATGTGGTGGTAAGATTTGCTCAGCCAAAATTTTTTTGTTCTGCACTGTCTTAAAAATATGTCACTAGAGTTGTCTTGAAATTAGTTTGGCAGCTTTATTTAAATGTTAACCAGATGCAGAATTTCATTATAATGTTTACCTTTTTTCTTTTTTAATTTGTCCCTGTGGATTGTTGGTGTTTTAAAACATTTTTTTGAAAATCTTTCTGTCTGTTCCTGACTGAAGGTAAAATATTTTAAAAGTCAATAAACTTTCTCACTTAACATATGTTTTAATTTTCCTTTCTGGCTACAGGATCACGGTTCCTGGATTTCAAAGATTTTTTCAAGTCAAGACACAGAGTAACTGCCTAATTGAGTGTAGCTTAATATTACTGCAACGGTGACTTTTGCACCACAGAAATGACCTGTCAATTTCAATCTTTTTGCCTTCCATTTATAGTTACACACACACTTCCATTCAAAGCTCCTGTTTTCACTCTTTCCAAAAATATTATCCTTCTGGGGTAAAATTTTTCATGCATAAACTCAGCTCACTGACAGCTTTTTTTTTTAAGAAGATTTGAGAAAGCTAATTCTTAAGTTATTTGAGGGTGTTAACACGTACGCTGGTTTGAAAACCTAGATTTAACGCATGTTGATAATTGAAAATTGAAAGAGGAGAAGAATCCATGCATTTAGCCTGCAATGAGAAAAATTCTTGAGTCCTTTGGAAGTTACCAAATACTTTGTAAAGGCAAAAGTGGTTTCAAAATCACTTTAGATTACAAATTCTACATTTATTAAATATTTATCATGACAGAATTATTTCCATTTCTCTGAGGTCCCATAATTATAAGCATTTATTGCTGCAGGGATATATGTATTCAGTAGGCTTAGATAAACAACTATAATTTTATTAATACAGCCACAGGAAAGGTTTTTGTTGGTTATGTTGTTTTTTAAACAACCCTTCTATTTAAAAAAAAAAAAAGAAGAAGAAGAAGAAAGCACAGGGAAATAAAGGAAACTCTGATTATTCTGTGTTGTGTACAGAAATACAAAATAAGAATGCAAACATTTTAGAATATTCACCTAAAAATTCACATTGTGCATAAATGGCATTTTTAGGAAGATATTCTTAAATGTGGAATTTTATCTAGAAATGTTGATAAATTTACAGCATAATGAGATGGATCTCATTTGCTTTTGTTTGTATGTTTAAAGCATTAAAGTTTTATTACCCAGATTTTTTATACTTGATGCATATCAGAAATAGAACTTAAAAGTTTTTTTTACTCTGAGAGGCCAAGGCAGGCGGATCGCTCAAGGTCAGGAGTTCGAAACCAACCTGAGCAAGAGCGAGACCGTCTCTACTATAAATAGAAAGAAATTAATTGGCCAACTGAAAATATATAGAAAAAATTAGCGGGGCATGGTGGCGCATGCCTGTAGTCCCAGCCACTTGGGAGGCTGAGGCAGAAGGATCACTTGAGCCCAGGAGTTTGAGGTTGCTGTGAGCTAGGCTGACGCCACGGCACTCACTCTAGCCCGGGCAACAGCGTGAGACTCTGTCTAAAAAAAAAAAAAAAAAAAAGTTTTTTTTAAAGTACCATTATCTTTCACTTCTGTTGTAAAATTAGTTTTCCCAAATATATAAAAATGATTAAATTGACACAAAAAATACTAAGTCTGTAGTACCTAGTTTTGGGAAGGAAATATCTCAGCAGTGTCAAACATTTAATTTTTTTTTCTTATTAATTATTGGCAAAATTTTAAATGAAGACAGCCAAAATAGACTATTTTTAAATTATTCGATACAACATTCTAACAAAGAAATTTGGGGGTGCAGTTTATCATGTGCACTAGATTATTCAGGAGTGACAGGCAAGGGATAGTTCATGTGATGCCACTCGCTTTATGCTGCTGTGTTATTTGATAACCATCCTCGGGGACTCTGGTCCCAGTCTTACCTTTGTCGTGCATCTCATCCAACCAAGAAGTAATTAATCTCTATCCAAGTCAGGCCTACTAAGCTTCAGCAGAGTCATGTTAAAATTTTGAGCAGCTGCTTACAGAAAAACCAGAATGGAGGGGAAAGCTACACATAATACTCTACCATTCATTTCCTCTGTGAAAACAGATCCTAAAGGGCTTTAAAAGGCATTTCTATGAATGCATTTCTTTTCACTCTTACTTGTGTTCGTATCACCTCAATCTACTTAATAGTGAAAAACACTGAAGGAGCTTCCTTCTTTTGTATGGAATGGAGTGAGGCTTTTTTTAATTCAACTGTCAACAAAATTATAAAAAAAATTTAAGTCCATATTTGATGGTGATCCAAGATTCCAAGTCATAAATAAATCATTCTAATGTATTTTTAGGCTGTCACTAGAAGAACACTCAGAAGTCAGTTGAGGCAACAAGCTAAGTAATACAGAGACCCAACTGCTCTGTCTCTATCACTTGGGTTTGCAGAATTGGGAAGCAGGTCATATCTCCAAACAGACATGAAGAGACAATTCTTACAATCATAAGCAGTAGTCCATTGACCTGATTAGGCCTCAGAGACCAGAAAAACATTTGCTGAACTCCATTGTTATGCCTTCCCAATAGAGCAGTTTCTTTCTTTCTTTCTTTTTTTTTTTTTTTTTTTTTTGAGACAGAGTCTCACTCTGCTGCCTGGGCTAGAGTGAGTGCCATGGCATCAGCATAGCTCACAGAAACCTCAAACTCCTGGACTCAAGCAATCCTACTGCCTCAGCCTCCCAAGTAGCTGGGACTACAGGTATGCACCACCATGCCCAACTAATTTTTTCTATATATTTTTAGTTGGCCAATTAAGTCTTTCTATTTGTAATACAGACCAGGTCTCACTCTTGCTCAAGCTGGTTTCGAACTCCTGACCTTGAGCAATTCGCCCACCTCGGCCTCCCAGAGTGCTAGGATTACAGGCATGAGCCACCGCTCCCGGCCTCCAATAGAGCAGTTTCTAAGCAAAATACACTTATGAGCACTGCAGTAAGATAGCAGAAACAATCTACTGGACAGAGCCCTTGTCTCTGTGTCTGTGTACCGGGGACTGACATAGCAGGTAATTTGTACTAAGCTTGCTAACCATGAAGCTCACTGTAATTAATGTTTATAAAACATTAAAAGTAATGTTTATAATGTTTATTTTTTAAACATTTATAAACACCCTGGACCTAACTCTCTGCCCCTCTGCAAACCAATCTTAAAACGAGGGTTGAGAAAAGTTTTAAAAGACTAGGTTTCACTCTTCTCATCTGGTTAAAGGTACCAATGATCTATGAAATGACCAAAAGACCAAATGTTAATATAAGAGAGATAAAAGGTCTGGATAAGTCTCAAACTCCCTAACCAGCCTCTGGGTGATCCAGTTTATACTCAAGCCTTGCAGCCTTCTTCCCTGGTGTGTGGCTCAGTCTCCCTGGCCCTCAGCCTAGTCTGTCTCCAGAGCCTCCCCTGTTAGCAGGCCACTCCAAACTCAGCTGTCCTGTACATAACAGCCAGATGCACCACTGAAGACATCACTGCAATCCACCCCCATCCGCCTCCCCAGTGCCACCAGCCCAAACTCTTGCCAGCCTTCAAAGCCACCCGCAACCTCATTTCCCATGTTTGCCTGTAAGAACCCACCCCCATTGGGCTAGGATGCCCTCTAACATCCCTGCAGGTCTTTGTTGACACCTTTTCTACATCCTTCCACTGCTGCCAGCCCCCAAGTTCTCCACCAGTCACAATCTGCCATCTCTTAATGGGATGTGGGATTGTTCAGATCCCACATTGTATAAAAAACCTTCTCTGCCCATCGCATCCAAGAAATACCTTCCTCTTGCAACCTCTGTTTATCTTAACTAATGTCTGTGCTCTTTATAATCTCGACCACTTTGTATTTTTAGCTATTTTTATATTGTTTTATTTAGTTTTTGTCACTTTGGCAAGACATCTTTTTTCAAATCTAGGCTGTAAACTCCTTAAGGGTAGGGACCATATCTTAAAACACTTCATGTTCCCAATAGTATCTAGAACAAAAACTTAAATATGTGGTCAGCGAATATTTGCTGATTAAATGATTAAGTCTGCGGTCCCCAACCACCCAACCCCTGGTCCAATGTCTGGGATCAGTCCATGGCCTGTTAGGGACTAGGCCACAAATCACTGCTTGAGGTCTACCTCCCACCACCACTCCACCCCATCCATGGAAAAATTGTCTTCCATGAAACTTAGGAACCAGGCTGCACAACAGAAAGTGAGTGGTGGGCCAGCGAGCGAAGCTTCACCTGCATTTACAGCAGCTCCCCATCACTCACATCAACACCTGAACTCCACCTCACCACCACCACCACCCCCAAACCCTGCCATCCATGGAAGAATTGTCTTCCATGAAATCAGTTCCTAGTTCCAAAAAGGCTGGGGACCACTGGATTAAGTCATTAATTTGTGAGTAACGAAGATCTTTTGTTCATTAACACAACAGACATTTGTTGAGCACTTACTATGTGTTGAGTCCAGTTCTAAGCTCTGGGGATATAACAGTGAACAAAACAAAGTTCTCTGGCCTCATGGGGGCCAATTAACAAATAAACAAGCAAGTATATAATATGTCAGATGTTAAGTACCATGAAGAAAAAGCTGAGTGAGAGAGATAGGAGTGGCTGGATGAGGGGATTATTTTATAGAGAGTGGCTTCACTGATAAGGGGATATTTACACAGAGACTTAAAGGAGGTGTTTTATCTGATAGAAAAACATTCCAGCTGGAGAATACAGCAAGTGCAAAGGCCCTGAGGTAGGAATGTGCCTGGCATGTTTAAAGAACAATAAGTGGTAAATGTAGCTGGATTAGAGTGAGCAAGGGAGACAGTGGTAGTGAATGCGTGTTTAGGGGTGAGGAAAGGGACACCATACAGAGCCTAGAGAACCTGGGCTTTTACTCTGAGGAAGATGGGACACCTTTCAGGGATTAGAGCAGAGTGAGATAATGTCACTTACTTTGCACATAAATAAACAGAAACATAAAGCATTAAAGAAGTTTGTACCATTCGTATCAGTGTCTAAGATCAAACCAGCACTCAAGTTATTTGTGCAAAATAAAAACAGCACTATATTTATAGAACACTCACCCTGGCCAGATGAACAGATTATCTAATTCATTTCTGGAAACTATGCTCTGAGTCAAGCATTACGGCCACTTTGTAGAGGAATGAATAGACTTACAGAGGTTAAGAAACTTGGCCAAGGTCACACATCTGATTAATGGTAGACCTTGAACCCAAACCCAGGCAGGTCTAACTCCAAGGCCCACTCTCTTAATTACTGCCATGGAAATGGCAGAAATCTCAAACATATACTGCACTTGAACATATATGCTTGAGCACAGATGACCTGTATATAAAATATTCGATATCATCTTTATGAGTGTACCCTTCAGTGAGAATCTGGACATAGATTGTTGGCAAGTGGCAATGCATAGATAAGTGGTAAGTTAACTGCCATTAACTTATTTCTAGCAATTCTCTCATGGAACTAAGTTGTATGGAGGCCTGAGAGCAAGAGGCCGGTACTTACAACTCCGGCTATAGCAACCTGTTACTGCGGCTTCTCCATTAGCATCGACAGTACTCAGAGGAGCAAATACTGCACCTACCTCCGCAGGGCAGGGGCTCTCAACTCCTGGAAAACATGGAAATCACCTATAAAATTTTGGTCCCCTTTTCCCCCCAAAAAATGTGCTCAGGCCAGCACCCCCACAGGTGCTGAATCAGCAGATCTAAAGTGGGAACCAGGTACTTTGACACCCACCAAAGATTAAAAATCATGAACCTAGTGGGCCTAGAAGTCTGTCAGTGCCATGGTATCCAGAGAATTTGTCCTGCTCTGACTTCATAACTGAAGGGCTCACTGGGTAAATATATAGCTAATAATTTTTTTTTCTTTCTTCATTTTAGAATCATAAAACATTGCTTCAGTCGGGTGAGCTTCTAGACTCAATATATATTTGGGTCTGGATATGTGAAAAAAAGGAGACATTGATAGATACTCTAATAAAAAGTGAGCAGGAAGTGTTGTCATTGAAAACAGAGGGACCCAGTGGCAGTGGGCGTCAGAGGCAGGATGGCAAATTGGCTTGTTTTGTGGCTGCCAGGAGCACTGCACAGTGGAAAGGATTCTGAGGCTGAGTAGGAAAGATGGAGTGAGTGATTGGCAACAGCTACAGATGTGCGACACACTTTTAGAGTCAAATGGGAGAATGTCATGTCAGAGAAAAGCATCTTACGTATTAAAAAAAGAAATTAAATTGTAAAAAAATCAAAATTTATATGTAACAGGTAAAAATCCATCTATTCTGTATCAATCATAGAAGCATTCAGATTGAGATCTCAATAGAAAGACCAGTCTTTACAATATTATTGGTTAATTTACCTAATAATGCTAATATTTAAGAGGAAGGATAAATTTAATTATCATGTGATTTATCAAGCATATCATGGTTAATGAAGCTGTATTTCAGTATAATCCTGCTGCTGAATCAAGGCCATCAATAATTAGCTAATTAGCAAATTGTCCTCTACTGACACTGTTATTCTTAATCTAAAGTGTTGCTTATTTAACTGCTGGCTACTGTCTCTATTATGGGCTTTTAGCTTCTTCCTCTGATGTTTTTTGAGCCTGGTAGTATGACATTTTTTTTTGTCTTTGTTCCCAAGGCTTACTGTTGATTTGTTTCAATATTCTTTTGATGTGCCTATTTATGAGACAGTTAAATAAACAAACTCTTAGGCTGAGAATATGTGAAAACGAAGCCACCATCTACCTGATCTTTTAAAATATTTAGGCAGGGAAGGACACAAACCAACCACTTTTTGATCATCTTTCTCTCACCAAGCAATACAATTCTTTTTTTTTTTAATATCCAACATGTAATTGAACTTTTAATTTTTATTACCAGTGAAGACCAGAAATTTACACTTTTAATAAGCACCCTAGCTGATTCTTGTAACAACTCTTAAAACTATTTTTATTTTTCCTCTATTTGTCATATATAATTTTTAAAGTAATATCCTAGATTATGTATAGCTCTTATTTCCTAATTCATATAACTTTTTAGTATATGATTTTTTTAAATATTGCAACATCTTACATTACGCATAGCTATAACTCTTTCCTACCTTACATGTTAGGCACACTTCAACATCATAAGATTTGTGATTCTGGAAGGATAATGAATGTCTCACATGATAATGTGTACTTATGCAAACACCTCCTAACGATGCTACAGAATGAAAGACACATAAAATTGAGGGCTGGGAGGGACGTTAGAGATCATTTACTCATGATTTTCAAACATGTTTTAGCTCAAAAACCCTTTCTACAAAAGAGAGCAACACAGAAGGCCTCAATATGAAACAGTTAAATTCTGAGCCCCCTAATTTCCCAGTGCTGTGGTCTCTAATTTATGGAAACTGATTTAGGAAAGTGAGGCTTAGTCGGGTGCTATATTATGCAGGATTTGTTTGTGGAGCATTTCAACACCAGACTAGGGATGCTTTATCATGTTTCCCTTAGATTGCCCCTCTACGAGCAGCCTCTAAAGCAGGAATTTTTGATATTTTATTATATATACCAACCATTGCTAGAACATGATGCTCTAGCATGAATGGGCTTTGAACATACACTTCCTTTTGTAAAACATAATTTCTAAGTTTACATCCATAATCATGTACGTTAATGAGAATAGTGTCATTAGAGAACAATGACCACAAGATTTGACATACAGGGTTATGTATGTCCTATTAGCCTCAGCATCATTGCTATATCGTGTTTTGATTTTAAGACATTCAGAAACTACTGGTTTGTTAAGATCGGTAGCTGCAAAAGGTAATTTTCAAACTTTTTAATTGAGGAAAAATATATATACAGTGATATTAAGTATACAATAATTTTTGATGAATAAATATGCCCACATAACCAACATCCCAATCAAGATATAGGAGCAAGGCCGGGCGCGGTGGCTCACGCCTGTAATCCTAGCACTCTGGGAGGTCAAGGCAGGAGGATAGCTCAAGGTCAGGAGTTCAAAACCAGCTTGAGCAAGAGCGAGACCTTGTCTCTACTAAAAATAGAAAGAAATTAATTGGACAACTAAAAATATATAGAAAAAATTAGCCGGTCACGGTGGCGCATGCCTGTAGTCCCAGCTACTTGGGAGGCTGAGGCAGAAGGATCACTTGAGCCTAGGAGTTTGAGGTTGCTGTGAGCTAGGCTGACTCCATGGCACTCTAGCCCAGGAAACAGAGCAAGACTCTGTCTCGAAAAAAAAAAAAAAAAGATATAGGAGCATTGATTTCTGTTTGGCTGACTGTGGGATGAGGGATAAATACTTTTTGCAGTATGCAGGTAAGCCAGTTCTCATTCGGATGGAAAGTCTTCCTGAGAGGTTCACTTAAGAGCTGAAATCCCAATGGTAACAGTAGCCCAGGGTGTTAGATGCTCCTGACTCCCACCCAGGCACCGCCAGGGCGCCACGCTTTCAGGCTGCCCCACCTGCTGCTCTGCGAACTCAGGCCCCCTCCCACAGCAGAAACAAGTGGACAGTGGGCACCCGTGTTATTATGATGCACAGAAGCATTTTTCTTTTTATTTGATGGGACAGGTCGAGCCAGGGAGAAAGGGCCAGAGCTCCTGTTCCCAACGTGTGCTGTCGTTGGGGCCATAGCGAGATTGTTATGAGAGCGAAACCCGAGCTGGGTAATGTGTGTAGGATCTGTGGCTTTATTGTATCCCTGCTATGTTAATTAGTATTAGGAGCATGATGGATTGGCAACACGTGTGCGCTCTGAGTCTTAAACCAGCCCTGAGAGTTTAGCACTCCATTAGTTACACATCACAGAAACTCAGGGGATGTTTACTCAAAAAGCGGATCACTTACAGGAGGGAAACATGCTAATTCATTCCTGATACCGTCTGGGGAGAGGGACACCCCATCCACCAGTGTGCGGTGTAACCGGTCATCCAAGACAGAGATGGAATTAGAGGCTGGCGGGAAACTACAGAAAACCCCGGCCCCAGCCTGGGAACCCTGAAATCCCAAATCCTCAGTTGTTCCTGCATGAATCCCTGTGAGACAGAAGTTCAGAGACGGCTCTGTGTTGACATTTCAATTCATTACCCTCTTCCAGAAGCAAGGAAGCCTCGACCCCACTTCTCCCACCCCCTTGCCAGGCCACAGAGAAGGGAACCCGTACTCTGCCATCCTTCTCGCCACATTTCCCAGCAGCTGCTGCCGCTCAGGCCGGGGCCAGCTGCATCTACCCCCACCTCAGCACAGGGGCACCAAGAGGGCCCACGAGGGGGTGTCTGAAATCCTGGAACTCCTCAGAGGCAGGCAATTATTACTGACCTCATTTTTTATTAAAAATTAAAAATAATTAAAACGATTTTATGTCGTATTAACCCAGCAGGCTTTAGAAAAGATTCTCTCCAAGCTCCCTTCTGACTCTAAGGTTTTGGAGTCTGAATGCTATCAAAGCAATTTTGTAGACATGAGCAAATATAGGTGTGGCTAAAATATTAATGAATCCATGAATGGTGCTTGCTTTAAATAAGCTCGCATGATTGGTATGTAATATCTACTAGGGATATATAACGTATACAGCTATATATACAGCACATACATTTAGGCAATGTCGTATTGGCTGAGGGGTTGGAGGGAGGAGAGGGGAGCCATGATTTGCCAGTTTCTGTGGTATAAATACTCCCCATGGCCAACTTCAGGTTTCCAAGCTGTCACTACTGAACACAGAGCTGGGGAGAGAAGATGCTTGCAACTGGCCCGCACAAGCCAGTAGGAGCAGGTTCAGCACACCATTCCAAGTCAGATAAACAGATTAGAATAAAGATCTTCCCTGTTCCTCCTTCCCTCTGATCTGGGTTCAAATCCCAGCTTTGCTGGTGTGGAATCTTGAGAGTATCCCCCTGTCTCCTTGCCTACCAAATTGAGGCTTTTAAAAACAGGTTCTACTCACAGACTGGAAAAGTGGTTATGAGGGGGCAGGGGGCAGGGGAGAATGGGGAGATGTTGGTCAAAGGGGACAAACTTTCAGTTATGAGATGAGTAAGTTCTGGGGATCTAACGTACAGCATGGTGACTATAGTTAAGAGTACTGTATCATATACTAGAAATTTTCTGGGAGAGTGGATCTTAAGCATTCTCACACACAAAAAAAGGTAACCATGTGAGGTGATAGATGTATTAACTTGATTGTGACAATCATTTCATAATGCATATCAAATCATCACATTGTACACTTTAAACATACATAATTTTATTTGTCGATTATACCTAAATAAAGCTGGAAAAAATTTAAATAGGTTCTACTCTATATGGATGTTGTAATGATTCAATACTTGGCATGCCATAAAACAGTGACGCACTTGAGTGTGCGTCAGGACCACCAGACCATTTGCTAGAACACAGCTTGCTGGCTCCCACCCCCAGAGTCTGTGATTCAGCAGGTCTGGGGCTGAGGCCTGAGAGATTGCATTTCTCACATGTTTCCACGTGAGTCCTGAGTTTGCATTTCTAACAAACTCTAGGTGCTGATGATACGGCTGGTCCAGAGCCCACACTTGGAAAATCACTACCCTGAAGATTTTGGTATGGTGCTTAGAATCCATTAAATGTTGGCTATATTATTATCAGTGCTAAGAAGTCAGAGCCGTCGCCTCTAAAGGAAGACCATACCACAAAGACCCAGGCCCTGCCTAAATGATGGTCCAATCCTAGAAGGACTCCTTTGGACCTGTGAAAACCTCTGCTGCCCTCGAACAAGGAATAGTAGAGAGATCTGTCACTCTTCTGTTGCTGTTCCCTCCATCAGTCAGTCAACAGGTCAATCCCAACTGAGTGTCCACTGTGTGTGCCAGCTCTAAGAGAGGTGAAGATCACGTAAGGCTAAAAGGCACATACATCAAAGAGGCAGGGATCAAAAAGGGATCCTTTCCTGAGGACACCAGCCCAAAGGAGAAATCCCCAAAGGGCAGCTGTCCTTACATCAGGCATTCAAGTTTGCTTGGCTGTTTGTTTTCAGTAGTTGATCATATGTATGCCTGGAGAGCATGAATATATATTCATGACAGTAGGGGTTGATTGGGTCTGCTCTTAGCATCAGATATGACTCTTTCTTGAGAGAAGCTCATGGACTTAATTCATATTCCCTGTCACTAATCCTTCCTAAATACCCCATTTTGTATTTCGCACTACATTTAAACAGCTCCAAAGTATGTAGCTTCATATATTTACTTCTTATTACAATGATAAATTGCCTCAAACCCACTGCATACCCAAGAGGGGAGCTAGGAATGGTTAAATATTAATGGTTTTTTAGGTCAACTATGCCGAGATATCAAGTAATTATCTTTCACTAAAATACATTACAGAAGCCACATCCTGAGGTCAGGCCATACGTAGTGGTAGCTTAATGCTTAAAACAACACAAGGGAAAGGAGGGCTCACCAACTGAGAAACAGACTTCTCCTGCCCCCCTCATTCCCACGTGAACGGCCTGGGCAGTAGTTCCCGGCAGCTGGGGAGCTGGGACGCATGCTCTGTCGGATCATGAAACAACTAGCACCATCCCTGCTGGTGCACAGTGACCACAGGAAACCCCACAGAGTATTGAAAACCCAGATGGGAAGCCCCGGGGAGGCAGGCCCTTCAGATCTCCCACGGACCTTAGCCTTTTAGAGGCTCAACATTCTAATTTTCGTATATTCCCGGAAAAAGACTGCCCTAACGTTTCCATCTTACTTTAATGGCTAACTTTCTTCCCTTTCATGTAATACAGTTCCACGCTGGTGCCAGCACAAACATTCCTCCTATACACAGACCCTCTCACTTAACCCTCTTAGGCCAGCTATACCAGAGCCAAGAAACACTGGCTCCATCCTTCCTCTCTTCCATAGTTTTCATTTAGAAGGTGCTTGGTTCCTCCAAACACATTTCATTATAATAATCCTCTTCCTTCTGCAACACTCAAGCCAGCTGCCTTTCTCCTCTCCTGCCATCTTCAGGGTCTCCACAAGGAGAATGTGTGGGGAGGAAGAAGAAAAGTGAGCCTTCTGCCTGTGTGTTCGTCAATCCCATAGAACAAAGGCACGATGCCAAAATGTTGGAACTGTATCATACTTTTCACACGATGAACTCATCATACTCCCGGAAAATTCCTAAAGTAAATATGGAGTGAGGTGGAAACCAGCCAGCAATTGAGAACTGGAGAAATTTTTCCACCTCATGTTCTAAGTACCCATCTTTCCCGTCTGTTACTGGTGTTCACATTCTTGTGTTTCATAAACAAAAGTCAGAGGAAAAGATCAATAGGGTCGACTATATGAATATTCAAACAACAGAAGGAAAAAAGAAGGAAGGAAAGAAAGGAGGGAAGAAGGAAGGGAGGGAGGAAGGGAAAAGAGAAAAGGGGAAAATTGTACCAAGAGAAATTGGTACAATCTGTGGGCAAAGCAGTTTAGAAATATATATCAAATGCCACAAGTTGTTCATCCTCTTTGACCCAGAAATCCCCTTCTAAAATAGGAAATAACCCAAAAGAAAGAAAAAGCTATACACATAAGTTTATTGAAGGTAACATTATTTGTAATTTTTTAAAAACTGAAGCAGCCTAAATGCTCAACAATAGGGAACAGCTAAGAAAACTGTGGTACATTCATCCATTCATATATTCAACAAACATTTAATAATCACCCTGCATGTGCTAGTCACTCCTTCTGTGGGTAATCCATAACAGGTAAGTGAGATAGAATATACATTTACATTTTTCCCTTCAAATCAAGACGTGCCAGCCTTCAGTAGAACATCAGCATGTGTATCACTCCCAAATCATCAGAGAATAAAATGCCCAGTGTAAACATCAAGGAAATTGAAGGCAATTGGCCCTGAAGCCTACTTAACTGTTTAAGGCATCTGGAAAATCATGGCAGACAGCTATGGAAAGGACACGCTATAGCCCAGAATTCACAGTCCCGTGCTTTAAGAGACTTGAACTCGGAGTGTATTGGAGCCTCTGAGCCTGAGCCATCAGTTTGCCTTCAAAGAGCCCTGTAAATGTTTACAGGACACCTGGTCTCTGGGGCAGGGGAGGTGATGGGCAGAAGCAGGTGATAAATCAAAGCCTCGCTCCCCAGTACAGCTCCTTTCCTCCAAACATGTTCCCTGAGTCCTTACTCTGTGCCCAGCGCCGTACCTCCAGCACTCTGGAGGCCCCTGACTGTCCAGGAAGACAGTCAGGCAGAACTGAGCGTGGGGGGAGGCGCAGCACTCCCACAGTCAAGGAAGCTGGCCTGCCCTGGGATCAGTGGCTGCTTGGGTTCGCCCTGCCAGAGAGACCCCTGGGGCTGCACCACTCACCACTCACCTCCGAGAGCAGCGCCCAACTCCCACGAAGAGCAGGCTAGCCCTGACACTGACTTCGGACCTGGGCACCTGCCTCCAGGCTACGAATCAAATCAGGCTATCAGCTAAGATGCCTCCCTCTAAAGAAGCCACTTTTCCCCTTTTCCCTAAAACCTAAGTCATTTTTCCAATAGGAGATAGCCTTTCATTTCATAATTAGAAATAAGGCTTAAAATCGATTCCCCCTGGCAGAGATAAGAATAATAATGATAACAAATTAAATATTAAGTATAATACTTGCTATGTACCAGATACTATTCTAAGTGCTTTACATATAGCAATTCGTTTAATTCTTACAAATCTGGAGGGAAAGTACTGTTACTATCAATCCCATTTTAAACATGAGAAACTGATACAGAGTAACTTGCCAAGGTCACATACTAGCAGGGAATGTTTTGACCCAGTAACTCCACTTCTGAGAATGACCTAAAAGAGTAAAAATCTCTGTATGCAAATATATTTGTGGGGGCATTATTTAACATAGGAAAAAGTTGGAAGCAACCTAAAAAGAATAAGTAGAGAATAGCTAAGTAAATGCATTCATTTATTTGTGGGATTTGTACTCAGGCAGGCTGGCTCTAGTACCCTAAACCACTCTACCTCTTTAGAAAGAGGAAAACTCTACCAAAACTTACACTATGGGTAAATGGCTGATATACAGAGCTCTTTCTGTGGGCAGTTTTGGGAGAGGGGTGAAACTAACATCTGAAAGATCGAGGACGTGAAGGCGCTGGTTAGGATCAGGGCTCAGGCAACACATTTTGCCAACCTCATGTTTTTGCCTATACTGGATCTGGATACCCCATTCCTTCCCAGAATCAAACTCCTCCTTACATTTCCCTCCTCCTCTTCTTCAAAATCAGAAATAAGGTACTAATCTAGGTACTAACCTGATGTTAAAAAAAAAAAAAAAGGAAATAATTGCACTTTTATTCTCCCCAAAAGCCCTAGACCCACTAGCTAATCTAAACCAAACCAAAACCTCCATCCTCTGTTTAGTTATGGTAAAGGAACATGTTAGCAGCTTGGGCGATGGGTTTTGATCAAAAGCCTCAAGCAGGGCTACCCAGGAGCCGAGCAGAGTCCCATGCTTCCAGGCTCCCGAGCAGTGCCCTGCAGTGGGTTTGCTCGAGTTTAACCTTGTCAGTCATTCCAGGGGCCAGGCCAGGGCACAGAGCACAGACAGGGCTGGCTGGCCATCTGCAGCGGCCCGACACACACACACACCACTTCCCACTCCACAGACTCACTGTGTGTGAACTTGCCTGCGCATGCACGTACACACAAACACACACACACAAACACACACACACTCGCTCTCTTTCCTCTCTAGTTTATTTCCCTCCTGCCTTCTCCACAATTCTCAGTGCTGAAAAGCACTCCCTTCTCTGAGGTTCTGCCGGGAGGTGTCTAGGGACACAGGTGAAGCCTTCCTGAGCCTCTGTTCCCCTATGGACGTGGGAATTTCCCCCTCTTACTTTTGAAAAGACCTTTACTAATTCCTTGTTTGATTTAATATCCCATCATGTTAAAAAGTTATTTGGCACAGAAATCAAGAGCTATCATGGATTAAATTGTGTGGATTCTCGGCATTCCCAGTCTCAACATTCATGGTTCCCATTTTCCAAGAGTGATTTTGAAGATCCAGGACATATGGACATTGGTGACTTTACCAGGATACAAACTGGAATCAGACTCACTGCATGGCTGGCGCAGAAGTGAGTCTCCTGTTACGGTGAGTAAGCCTAGAGGCTCACCCAGTGTGTGCATCTGGGTCCAGCACTGTGGCTCTCTTCTCAAAATCTAGGATGTATTTAATAGAAGAAGGAAGGACATTTACATGTACGGGGCTCTCATAAAGGTCTTGGAATGTATCTCCAGAATACCATGAGTCAGCCTTTTTTCTCTTTCACTGTCATAAAGAAACCAGGAAATATATCCTTAATGTGGGTGGAGATAAGGAACTTGATTCTGTGAGCTGTGTTCACAGTACAGCCTGCATGCATCATTCAGTAAATCAGCACATAGGTGATGTAGGGTCCCCAAACCAGGAATTCCCCAAATCAGAAATTCTGTCCTAATCAAAGGACTTAGAAAAGCAATGGGCTTCATCCCTTCCTCCAAGAACTTATAGGATCAGCAAAGAAAAGGCAGTCAGAAAAACAAAAGAAAGTGTAAGATAACAATGACTAACTCCTTGATTCAAGGAGAGATATGGGGCCACACTTGTCTGTGGGGAAAAGGTTTATGTATTAATAGTGTCTCAAAGCACAGCTTTGATGACAGACATGGGTTAATGCCCCAGCCCTGCCATTACTGGTTATAGTATCTCTCTAAGCCTTATCTGAAAATGATGACTAATAAAAGTACCTTCCTCACTGAGTCTTTAAGAGGTCCCAATGAAAAGCTGTGTGTGAACTGTTTAGCACAGTACCTGGCAACTAGTAAGTGCTCAATTAACATTAAATAGCAATTTTATGATTTTACTGCCTGTTAGAGAATGATGGGAATTAGAAATTTCCTAGCTGCCTAAAGCACCACTTTCTCCTTCAGTCCTTTTGGTTTAGAGGGTTTTTTTTCCCTGTCTGATAAATGCCTCTGGGGTTCTACTCCCCTGAAGCCACAGGGACCTCCTTCAGTCTATCCCCTAAGCCTATATCAATAGCCAAGACCTACCTTGTGGGTATTGGATAACTTTACTCTTTGCTGGGAGGGAATTAAAAGGCCAGGGAGGGCCCATCTGGACAGACCGCCTGTTAATAAAAGCCAGGATACTGCAAAAGAAAGAAACAACATTTCAGAAACAACGTTTCAGAAACGTGATGGACCCCCTCTTGCAATGGATAAGACATCTGTTTGTTCCATCTTACAGATTTGGGAATGCTAGGTCTGAGAGCTGTTTATTCTGACAGCATCAGATGGAACACTGTGTCTATGCTCACACAGGGTGTCTTTTCAACTCCAAATGTAAACAATTAGCTCCAAGAACAGAAGAAATACTAGATTGCAGGAGCAAGCAATTACATGGTGCTTCTTTAAAGCATCCCCCAGTTTGGAACCACTTGATGGTAAGTTAACTCTTGATCAATATCCCATATAGTCTAAAAGGAGCCAGGGCTCTAAAAACCAGACCAGTCTGCCTAGAAGAAAATAATCAAAAGACGTATATTTGGCAAAGGACTTGTAACCAGAATATATAAAGAATTTTTGCAACTCAATAATAAAGATGCAAGCAATCTCATCTTTTAGTGGGTAAAAGATTTTCATAGACATTTCATCAAACAAGTTACAAATTGATAATAGGTCCCTAAAAAAGATGCTTAACTTGACTAGTTGTCTGTGAAATGCAAATTAAAGCCACAGTGAGGTAGTACTATTAGAATGGCTAAGTTTTTTTTTTTAAATACTGACAATATCCACTGTTGGTGATGATGTGGAGCAACTGGAACTCTTTATTCATTGCTGATGAGGACGAAAAATGGTACCACTACTTTAGAAAACATTTTGGAAGTTACCTATAAAGTAAAACATACACTGACCATATGACCCAGCAATCCTACTTGCGGGTATTCACGCAAAAGAAATAAAAGCATATGTCTACATGAGGACGTCTTCATGAATGCTTGTAGTAAGTTTATTCAAAATAGCCTGAAACTGGAAATAAAACAAATACCCATCTACAGGTCAATGGATAAACAAACTATGATATGGATATGCCCCTGCTATGGAATACTATTCAGCAAAAAAAGAATGATCTCATAATATATACAACAACATAGTAGAATCTTAAAAACATTATGCTGAGCAAAATAAGCCAGATACAAAAGACTAGAGATTGTAGACTTCTATTTATCTGACACCCTAGAAAGACAAATCTAAATGTATAGTCACAGTGGTTGCGTGGGGCTAGGTGGGGGGAGATTGGGAAGGAGCATAAGAAATTTAGGGATTGTCAATACATGTATTTCTTTAGCTTAGAACATATGTATAGATTTCCTTATCAAAACGCTTCTGACCAAGTTATAAATAAAAAAAAGTTATAATGAGAATTTAATCTAAGAAGAGATTTTTCCTATTATCCAAGGTGAAATAAAAATAGAAAAAACTTACGTGATACCTATTATGTGCCAGGACCCTTTCTAGACACTTCAGGCATTTAAGCCCCTCTATGAGCTACAATTGTTAATATCCTTACAGTTGAGGAAACTGAGGTACAGAGAGGCTGCCTTAGGTAGTACGTGTCTCAGCTAGTAAGTTGCAGAATTAGGATTTAGACCCAGGCAGTGTAGCTCTAGGAATCTGCTTCCTCAACCACTTTGCTGTCCTCCCCCCTTGCGGTGGGTAATATTTTGGTCTCAGACGCTTTAAATTCCCAAAATTAAAGAGGTCTCCTAGGAACAAAAGCAATGCTAAGAATAGCTCTAAATGGCAGAAGGGGGCACTTCCCAGAGAGGATAAGTAGAGTTTCCTATGGAGACCATTTTTGAAAGAGAATGGGCAACTCCTTGCACAGACCATTTTTTCCTAGAGGCTGGAGAATGGTCTTACCCATCCCTTGCCTCTGCTGGAGCTTATAAGAAGGTTTATTTGTGTGCCAAGTAAAGAAAACGTACTCCTCAGCCAATGTATTGAGTCCCAACCTTGTTACTCCAAGAAGAGCCAGAAAATAAATTTGAGAAAAAACAGTGAGAAAGGAAAAGACCACCAAATCCCCCAGGATGAAGAAAAGAGCCCATAAGAGAGAAGTGGCATCTGGGGACTCTTCTGTGTGCAGTTGGGGATTAAGTGGGAAGATGAGAAAATAAAATCTCAAAACCCACTTTTGCAAAAGGATACAAAGCTTCTCTTTGGCTAATTCCTCAGGACAGGGATCAAGGGAGGTGAACCTCGGTGCCAGGCATCATTAATGATATCCAATAAAATGACCTGACCATGGAAATCTTCCTCAATAGGCCATGCATGAAGACGAATCATTTCCTTCCCAAAGCAAACAAATAAGCAGAAGGCCCTCCTGGGACCCCTATTTCCCAAAAGTCACAACTACCAAGTCACCCTTAACAGCAGTGCCCCCTGCTCTGATATACTTTTTTACAACCTTGGGATGCTTTCAGATTCTGTCTTGCACATTTTATGTTTTTTTTATTTTCCACTAGAATGGAAACCCCATGAAGCCAGAGACCCTGCTTAAACATCTGTGTATCTACCTCAGCATCTACTACACATTAGCTAATGGAAATATTTGACAAGAGGAACGGAGGGATGGAAGGAGGGAGGGAGGCAAAGAGGGAGAGAAGGAGGGAAAGAAGGAAGGAAAGAAGGAAGGAGGGAAGGAAGGAAGGAAGGAAGGAAGGAAGGAGGGAAGGAAGGAAATGAATGCATCCATATTGTCTTAAAATTCTAATGATAGTAACCACTAATATTAAGAAGCAAATTTCCCCAGCCTGCCAAGGCCTCAGGCTTCATGATGTTAAAACATCCCTGACGGCTTTATGCCTTCTAGAGGCCTTGTTGCTTCAGAACCAAATGACGACTTCTGTTCCTGCGTTGTTAGTGTGCCATCCCAACCCTGGCTAATAGATAACTCCTTGGATTGTCATCAGTGAGTAATATTTTCCAGGTGCCAAATGTTGGATAAATACATTTGTCTTACTAGAAAGCCCAGGAGTTTGTTGAAAATGGGAAACTATAAAACTCCAAATGGATTTGCTTCTACCGGGTGCATCCTCCTCGACTGTCCTTATCCCAGTTTGAGTAACAAGATCCAGATGAACTGTAACGTGAGTTAATTTCTCTCTGGACCCTGATTTCCTATGAGAAAGGAAGGTGAATGACATTTCAAAAGAGCTTTCCGTGATTTATGTTTTTGTATCCGTGGAGGTCTTTCAAGAGCCCGGTATTTTCTCATAACCTGTGGAAGCTTCCTTTGTCTGCCTTGCGACCTGTTTATTAGCTCAACAATTTTCTTAGGTGAATTGAAAAAAGACATAGCCCTCAAGTAGAAATACAGAGAGGTCAGGAAAAAGAATAAATTGTTTATGCATTTCCAGTGGTAAGAAATGGTCTCACTTAAAAAATTTATATAAAAATCCACATACCGCATATATATGTATGTGTGTGCATATATATATAGTTATGTATGTGCTTATTTGTGTGTCTGAAGACAATACCATTTATCCACTTAGTACACTAAAATAACCCTATTTTTTCCCATATTATGTTTCAGGGAACACAAATATGCTATCTTTATCTGGTGCAACCAAACAAATCTTTGAACCAAAAATGAATTCCTGTTAATACATGAATCGCCATCAGAACACACCCTGCCAGGCCCCTATGATACACACAAGATACTGCTGGCTCTGTGAGGCTTATAAAGAAACATAAGGCCCTGGCCCTGCTTTAAAGAGTTTATTGTTTTCATGGAGACACTCAAGATATGCATATAAAATCTGAACATATCATTCCCCCACTGAAAACCCTAGAATGGTTTCCCACTGCACTTAGGATAGAAAGTCAAAACGCTTAGTTCAGCCTTGCTAAGTTTTTTATTCTCAACTCATTGGTCTCTGCATGTTCACCCAGGCACAGTGGCTTCTTCAGTTCCTCAAATGCACCAAGCCCTTTCTGACCCCAGGACCTTAGCACCTTCTGCTCTCTCTTCCTCCCACTCTTCCCCCTTCCAGTCTATGCTTAAATGTTGCATAATCAGAACAGCCTTCTCCTACTAAAACAGGCCCTTTGCTAACATTATTTTATTACACCTCTTTAATTATTTTTCCTTCAAAGTAGTTACTGTTTGCAGTTTATCTCTATTTATATTTATTTCCAGGTTCCCCACTGAACTGGAACAGGAGCTCATGACTCCTGAACTCTTTGGTTCTTTGCTATCTCGAGTTCCTAGCACCTCGCCTGGCCCATGGTAGGTGCATAATAAATATCTGCTGATTAAATTAATAACTCAGTGAATATAGAGGTTCACTGGCCATTCAAGACAAACTCCCTGAAAGGTAGGGTTCAGTCACATTTTCTCAACTTGTTGCACATGTTCTATCTAAATTTTTTATTATTTTTCCTTTTGTGTTCTTCAACATGGGACGTAGGCCCTCCTGCCTGGGTCACATGCCTGATGCAGGTCTGGGCCTTCAGATTAGCAAAGACTTTTGCCCAGAAAGTCTTCCCTCTGGTGGCTAAACACTCCCTCCTAGCGCCTGTTCTGCTTTCTGCTTTTTTAACACAGGGCGAGTGTAACAGGAGAGTAGATGAGGACCTCCCTAATCAGCAAGAGTTTTTATGAATCTTCTAGAGGACAAGCTATTACGGTTATAAATGATCACCGAAACATGAGCCCAGGAAAGACACTTGTGAGCACATTGTTCTTCATATTCATCAGGGCAGCAGTATTTCTGTCTTAACGCTTAAAGACAGAGACTACTTTACAGAAAGAGAAATAGAAGTGACGTGCTCACAGTTACATGAAATGTTCTAAGGAGTATTAAAAAGCAGTTCTGCTGGGAGATGGGCATTGGACACCCAGGAAATCTTCAGGCATTTGGCTGCATTCATGGCGTCTCCTTTTGGAAAAGAAAATGTCATTTTGCTTTGATGATCATAGTGACAAGAGCCAGCACGCCATCAGAACCCATAACAGGGGAACAGGCTCAGAAGTCAGGGCTTCGCTGGCAGGAGCAGTCATTGGAGCAGAGCAGCCTGCTGACCACCAGACCATGAGTTTTCTTCTGCCACAGAAAACTGGGGGTCTTCAGCATGACCACTTCCCACCCCCCAGTTTTTCATGAAAGCCCACATATTTACATCAAACTCTTATACTCCTTACTTTTTAGTAAGTCATGAAGAGAGCAATATATACCCTGACTGAAATCCTTGAGTGAAGTATATTCCTAATCTACTCCAAGTCCTGCAGAAGAATGGGTAAGAAACACCTGTACCATGAGGGAAATGTTCCAGAGGGCAGCATTCCATGGCCAAGCCTGAGGTCACCTAGGATTAAGGGTCCCGAGGTCATTGAGGAGAGTGTGATGAGGGGATTTTATAAAAGATGTGGGACAAATAGTGCTGAGACAATGGGATATGAATGAAATGGGAACCCTTTCTTATACCATAAACAAAAATTAACTCCAAGGGATCAGAGACCTAAGTATAAGAGCTAAAATCATAAAATTCTTAGAAGAAAACACAGGCATAAACCTTCATGATCTTGGGTTAGGCAAAGCCTTCCTAGGTAGAACACTAAAGTACAAGCAATAAAAGGAAAAATAAATATATTGGACTTCATTAAAATCAAAAACTTTTATGCTACAAACAATGCCATTAAGAAAGTGAAAAGATAACCCACAGAAGGGAAGAAAGTATTCACAAACTGTATATCTGATAAGGGATTGGTATTCAGAATATATAAAGAACTCTTACACTACAATAAAAAAAAACCCACAATTTTAAAATAGACAAAGGATCTGAATAGACATTTCTGCAAAGAACATATACAAAAGGCAAATAAGTAGATGGAAAGATGCTCGATATCATCAGCCATTAGATAAATGAAAATCAAAGTTACAATGAGATACCACTTCACACTCACTAAGATAGCTAGGAAAAATAAAAACAAGTTTTAAAAAATAAAACGCAAAGATTTCTAGAGTTGAGATTCAAGAAAGAGGAGAGACACAGAGAGGTGATCCTGACGTCCCCTCCTTTTCCCCTCAAGCACTTTCCGTTACATGATTGGCGACTGAGAGGCCAAAAAACAAAGCAGAGTTTTTGGAGCTGGGGTGACAGGATTGGGATTTTGGAATGGAAGCCCTGTGGAACAGCCCAGGTTTTCTGTCAGGACCCCTGAAAGCCTCTCTTCTAGGATTATGAACAAGGAACAGCACTCACAAGGGCAGAAATCCAGCCCCTAACAAGCTGGATCCCAGACTGGATAAAGTAACCCAGCCCCAGCCCACCTGCCTGCCCCAACACGTGGGGAAATGAGAAAGCCAGAAAAATCAACAAACTATTGCAATTAATAAGTGAATTTAGCAAGGTCACGAGATAAAAGGGCAAGGTAAAAAAATCAGCTGTTTCTATACATCAGTAAAAAAAAAATTTTTAATGCAAATTTTAAAACTGTACCATTTCCAATAGCATCGAAAAATAAAGTATCTAGGAATTATATCCAACAAAAGATATGCAAGTCTTCTCTATATCTCTACATAACACTACAAAATATTAATGAACATAATTAAAGAGGATTTAAATAAATGAAGAGATACATCCTGAATTGGAAGACTCAATACTATAAAGATTTAAGTTTCCCCAAAATTGATCTATAGATTCAACTTAGCCAGCAGGCTTTTTCCCGACTCTGTTGAAATTGATAATCTAAATCTAAAATTTATATGAAAAAGCAAATGACCAAAGAAGTCAAAATCTTAAGTAACAAAACTTAAGAACTTACATGGCAAGACCTCAAGACTGATTACAAAGCTACAGTGAGTAAGACCACGTGACTTCAGCAGAGGGATACACATATCAACCAATGGAAACAGTCCAGAAACAAACCTCCACACAGCCACTTGATTTATGATGGAAATGAAGAAGGAAAGATGGTCTTTTCAATAAGTGGTGCGGAGTCCACTGGAAATCTATATAGAGAAAAAACGAATCTTCACCCCTACCTCACCCCCCACACAAAAATCAATTCCAGATGGATTGCAAATCTAAACGTGAAATGTAAAATAATAACGATTCTAGAGGAGAACATAGGAGAATACCTTCCTAACCTTGGATTTCATTAAAATTAAGAACTTCTGTTATTTATACAGCCAACAATAGACTTTGAATTCACAATATATAAAAACTTCTACAAATCAATAAAAGATAAGCCAACTTTAATGGGAAAAATGTGAATCTACACTTCATAAAAGAGAATATCCAAATGGTTACTAAATGCACGAAACAGCGCTCAACATCATTAGCCTTCAGGGAAACGCACATAAAATTACACTGAGATAATCACTGAACACCCCCCACAATGGCTAAAATTAAAAAGACTGACAGTACCAACTGTTGGCAAGGCTACGGAACACGTGCAACTTTCATGCGCTGCTGGTGAAAGTATAAAATGCTACAAACTTTCAGATAACTGTTTGGCAGCGTCTATTTAAACTGAACATATGTATACTCCGCCTGAGAAATTCTCCCTCTACAAACACACATAGCAGATATATGTACATATGTTCACCAAAAGGCATGTGTAAGAACGTTCACAGAAGCACCGTTTGTAGTAGCCAACTCTTTTCTGTAGGTATGTTATACTCAAAATCTATTTTTAAATTGTTGCTAATCTGAGTTTTATTGGTTTTGTTTGTATTTACTTTGTATAAGTCCTATAATGATATGAATATTATATATAGTTGTTAGCACATATTTAAATTATATTATAATTAAAATAATTTAAGAAGTTTAAAGGGGGAAAATATTAAGATATTAGTCATTTTTCAACTCCTTAGTTGAATTTTAGATTTTGCCAAGTGATGCCAGATGTAAAAATCAGAAAATTAAACTTCTTAAACTTCTTCCCACCTCCCTTTCCCAAACTTCTGTTTTTATTGCTGTTGTTAGTTTTGTTATTATCTTACTTTGTTATCTTATAACATTAATATCCCATTCGGTGATCATAAATCTCATGTTTTGAGATTGTAAATCATAGTTCTGATTTACATTATTCACTTCTCACCACCCATCTTTTTATTTTAATTCAACTTTTTCATTCCTGAATTTGTCAGATGAGACCCTGTTTAATATCTGAAATAAAAAAAGCAAAACTGGAGTTCCTGGCCCGGCGCGGGGGCTCACGCCTGTAATCCTAGCACTCTGGGAGGCCGAGGCGGGAGGATGGTTCAAGGTCAGGAGTTCAAGAACAGCCTGAGCAAGAGCAAGACCCAGTCTCTACTAAAAATAGAAAGAAATTAATTGGCCAACTAAAAACATATAGAAAATATTAGCCGGGCATGGTGGCGCATGCCTGTAGTCCCAGCTACTTGGGAGGCTGAGGCAGGAGGATCGCCTGAGCCCAGGAGTTTGAGGTTGCTGTGAGCTAGGCTGACGCCACGGCACTCTAGCCAGGGCAACAGAGTGAGACTCTGTCTCAAAAAAAAAAAAAAAAAAGAAAGAAAGAAAGAAATATTAAAAAAAACAAAACTAGAGTACCTGCTTTATGAGGGAGAACTGCGCGGGTCAGCAGAGCAGACTGTAGCTCTCACCTAGGGCTTGGGGAAGAT
>CAUYRT010022322.1:0-28867 GCA_963574885.1 Lepilemur ruficaudatus
AATAAGAAAAAGGAAGCAGGCTGCAGATGCCGAAGATATTTTTAAATATCCTAAGCATCAAGAGAACACAAAGACAAGACATGGATGGGGAGGAAATAATTGCAAAAAACATCTCTGATGAAGGACTGCTCTCCACAATAGGAAAAAGAACTCTTCAAACTCAACAAGGAGAAAATGAACAACAACCCAATTAAAAAGCGAGCGAAAGATCCGAACAGACGCCTCTCCAAAGAAGATACCCGGGTAGCAAAAGGGCACACGAAATACGTCCTGCATCGAGCTCACTGTAGACCCGCGGATCAGAACAGCACCGAGGCTCCAATACGCACCTGCGAGAGTGGCCCGAACCCCAAACCCTGCAACACCAAATGCCGGTGGGGACGTGGGGCGACAGGAACTCTCCCACGCTTCGCCGGTGAGAGCGCAGGACGGAGCCGCTTGGGAAGACAGTTTGGCAGTTTCTCTTTCAGCCGAGCGTGGTCTTGCCGCGCGGTTCAACAGTCACACTCCCAGATGTTTACCCACCGGACTGAAAACTTGTGAGCACAGAAACCTGCAGATGAGTGTTTATTCGTCATTGCCCAAACTTGGAAGCAACCGAGAGGTCCTCCAGTAAGTGACTGGATAAATAAACTGTGGTACATCCGTGCGATGGAATATCCTTCCATGATAAAAAGAACTGAGCTGTCAACAAGCCGTGAAAAGAGACAGAGGAACCTTAAATGCACATTGCTAAGCGGAAGACGCCAGTCTGAAGAGGCTGCGGACTCTGTGATTCCAGCCACAGGACGTTCTGGAAAAGGCAAAACCACGGAGACAGCGGTTCCAGGGTTGGGGTAGGGGATGAATAGATGGGGCACGGAGGATTCTTAGGGCCGGGAGACCACTCCCTCTGATTCTGTGATGTTGGATACCTGTCACCATGCATCCGTCCAAATCCATAGAACGTATGAGCAAGAGCAAACCTACCGTAAGCTGCGGACTCCGCCTGACGAAGATGTGTCAGTGTTGGCTGTTGACTGTGCCACATCCGCCTGTGTGGCGCAGGGTGTTGAGGTTGGTGCAGGCTGTGTATGGGGGGGGGATGAGGGAACGCTGTACTTTTGCTTAATTTTGCTGTGAACCTGAAACTGCTCTAAAAATGTATTCATTTTTTAAAAAACCACAACCGCATCCTATGAGCTGCTTTGTACCTCTAAATTTGGAAACCTGGTTGAAATAGAAAATTTTCTAGAAATATACAAATGACAAAAATTGACTCAAAAAGAAAATAAAAACCCCAAATAGATCAGTGATTTCTGAATAACTTGAAGGGGGTAGTCTCAGATCTCTGCCTTTCCAAAGGCACCACACCCCGTTGGTTTTACGGCATGTTCTACCAGACCCCAGTGATAGAACTCGGGGAACAAAATAATGCATGAGATCGGGGTTTCTGGCACAGCTGGGGCAGGGCACGAAGGCTTGTTGGCATTTGACCAGCCTCAGGCCGTGCCGGGGTCTGGCCTTGGCAGCTTGCTGGGCCTCTGTGGGACCCTGAAGCTGGTGTCACAGTTGTGTGGTTGGCTTTCAATGTCTGTGCCCTAGGAGGGGTCTGTAGGTCCCTGAGAACCCGATAAAGCTAGTGTGGGGCTGTAACCACGGAAGGGTTCTGGGTCTGGGCCTCAGGAGCAGCGGCTGGCTGCGGCTTGCCTGGGCCCCGCCCGGCGAGGTGTGCAGGGAACTGGCTGGGGCCGCACCCAGGCCACATGTGGTCACAGAGGCAAGTTGTTGGCTGCTGTTGTGATTTCATTTATTTTTCCACTAAGTCTGCTGGTGGGGAGTCCACGAGGCCCCCAGGCCTGCGTGTGCTTCAGGGCTGATAAAGCAGCTTGGTCTGTAAATCACGAGGGCTGGGCGGCGAGGCAGGCAGGCAGGAGGGCGGCCCACACTCCTGTTCTTGTGGATTTGAACTCAATTCAGCTCTCGTGCAGAAAACTGACCTCTGTTGCACATTGTTCTGGTTAATTAAAAACCTGTGACCATGGCCTTAAGAGTTTAGCGACCTAAACTGAGGGTAGATTTTATTTTAAAACAAATGAAAAGCTGGGCACGGTGGCTCACGCCTATAATCCTAGCACTCTGGGAGGCCGAGGCGGGTGGATCACTCAAGGTCAGGAGTTCGAAACCAGCCTGAGCAAGAGTGAGACCCCGTCTCTACTAATAATAGAAAGAAATTAATTGGCCAACTAAAAATATATAGAAAAAATTAGCTGGGCATGGTGGCGCATGCCTGTGGTCCCAGCTACTCGGGAGGCTGAGGCAGAAGGATTGCTTGAGCCCAGGAGTTTGAGGTTGCTGTGAGCTAGGCTGATGCCATGGCACTCTAACCCAGGCAAGAGTGAGACTCTGTCTCAAAAAAAAAAAAAGAAAAGAAAAGAACGGGGCAGGGGACTTACTGTCAAGAGAGCATGGCATCTTCTTAGATGGAGGTGGAGAAATAGTTCGGCCAAAGTGCCACGAGCTACAGGCAGGCAGGCGCCTGAGCAGGAGGACAGGATGGAACAAGAGGTTTCCGTGGAGACAGACACGGCTGACCTGGAGAAGCCACTGGGGCGGCCAGCACCAGTGCTGCACCCTGGGGTGGGGGTGCACCCGGGTCCAAGGCTCCTAGAGAGCCCTGAGAAAAGGGGACGTTAGATCAGGATCCGTGACTGCGACCAAAGAGACCTGACGGGCGTGGGAGAGAGGAGGGGACGTGGCCCCGGTGTGGGCAGGCGGGTGACGTGGGCAGGAGCCCACTGAGCCACCTCGGCAGAGCGAGAGCAAGGGCCTGGTGGGCGCTGGAAATGCCCGAAGTCATTCCCGAGGACAGGAATGCAGTGCCGGGCGTTCACACACGTGGCGGGACGGGACACCGAGTTAGGATGAGCACATAGGTCTGCTCGGTCTGCGGGGAGACCCGCAAGCGCGGCACGGAGCAGGTGCGCAGGCAGCAGCCGGGGGTGGCGCTCACCCGCGGCCAGGTGTGGCTCTCAGGACCTCACCTGGGTGATCCTCGCACCCTGACACCAGCCCGGCAGGGAGGCGCTGCTCGCAAGGAAACCCTGAGCCTCAGGGGAGCCGAAGAGGTGCCCACGGACGCGAGGCTCCCGCTGCCGCCCTGCCCATGTGGGCACGATGGGCCACTCGTCTGTGTGCGCGCATTATCGTGGGACACGTATGTAGAACATGAAGCACAAAGGGAAGGACGTGGCCCCGTCACTGTGACCGTGGGAAGGGGCGGTGGGGGTGAGGGGCGTCGGCGTCTCATTGCCGCCATGTCACGTGTGCGTCGACGTGACGCGTGCTGTGTGTCTGTGTTTGCTTACAGATATAACTGGCATGCGGATTTGTGTGTATTTTAAGTGTATATATGATTGTATTTATTGTGATTTTTCTTTGCATTAGATTATGTTTCTTACAACATGATGATTCAGATGCAACCAGATGTTAGCAGGGCTTAATCCCGGGTTGTGAGTACTAGAGGATTTGTGAAATTATCCCTTTTCTCTTCTGTAATTTTCAAATTGCTTAAGGAAAAGAAAAGACGTGGTCGTGGCCCTGGGGAGCTGAGCCTGGGGCTTGTGGAAGGCCACGGGGCGGGGCCAGAGGTGGGTGACGCGGGGACCTGCGGCCCGCAGGGAAGACCGGGTGGGGGACGCTGAGGCAGAAGCCCCCGCCCATCCGTCTCCGACGTGGGGGTGGACGTCGTCAGAGTCGCAGTCAGGCCCAGCCCGGAAAAGCAAAGAAGCCGCCTCAGGAAGGAGGGGACGTGGTCCCCGCGCCCCGCCCGGCTCTGGCGCTTCCGGCCACGCTGTCGCCTGGGTCGTTTTCTTCAGGGCGCGGATCACACGCAGCAGTCGCGCTGTTCACTCCCCCGGGGTCCTCCCCCAGGCCGCCGACTCTGACTCCCAGAAGCAGGACTGTGTGTGTCTTGGGCGCTGCTGTGTCCCGGCATCTGGGACAGGGCTGGGCACGTGGCCAGCCCTGGACGGTGCTGGGAGATGAATGGCCGACGGCCAGAGCGGCCCAGGAGCTTGGCCGGGGCTCTCCGATCGAGGGAGGCCTGGGCCGACCTGTTTTCTGCCCCTGGCTTTGTTCCCTCGCACAGTGACTCCGGGGCACCTCAGAGGGTCCCCCTGACCCCATCTGTTGAGGACGAAAGCCCAGGGATGCCCTCCTCTGTGTGATCCACTGGGGAGGAGAGGTTTTACCCAGCAAGTGGTGTGACGAGGCAGGTCTGGCTGTGGTGTTTGATTGGTCGGTCATTTCACTCGCAAGCATCTATTAGGCACCTGCTGTCTTCCAGGCACTGATCTGTGCAGTGACTGACTGGCCCTGGGTGGGCATCACGGTTCCACTCCAGGAGCAGAGAGCAGAGCCGAATCTTCAAGGTCACCACCCATAAGTGAGGACACTGGTGTCAGAGCCACGCCCTGCCCACCAAGCCCTTGGTCTCTGCCACAGAGTTAGGGGGAGACAGCCAGTGGGGGTCGCAGTGGCCAGAGGCGCCTGACCTCGCTGTCCCAAGTGACCAGCGGCAAAGGCGCATCTCTGCTCCCCATGCCAGCTTGCAGCCTCTTAATACACTCTAGGTGACCACCGTCCTCATGTGCCCATGCCTGGGAATGCTAATGAGGACAGAGGACCCAGGGACAGCCACTGCTGACCTGGCCATTAAAAATAATTGGCCACCCATAAAGTGCAGGAAAAATATGTTCACTTTCGGTTTGACTGGGAAATGTGAATTATTCTTACGTTGCCATAGAAACCGAGGTGAGTTTCTAACATCTTTCAGATACTTAATTTTGTGAGTCCAGTGATGACCATGGTGTGCTGCTCAGAGGAGCAGGGGAGGGGGAGGGGGAGGGAAGGAGGCCCCCCCCACGGCAGAGAGGCCCTCCCAGCCTCCCCTGGGCCCGCAGCCACTCGCTCCCCGGGGACCCGTGGATGGCAGCCCGGCTGGATGTGGGAAGATTCAGAGCACAAGAGACAGCACTTTGGTTCTTAATGTCCCCAGGAGGGCTGTGTCCTGCTCTCTCTGAGGAGCTCTGGTCCTTTCTTCAAGGTCTGCTGATGTGCCAGCCCTGTCAGCTCTGGGCCACGAGCCCTGTGTCTGCCCTTCTGTCTCACCCACCAGCAGCTCTGGGCGTGGAGGGGACCATGTCAGCTGTCCCTGCCTCCTCCTGGTGTCTGGTGCACAGTGCCTGCTCCCTCTGTCCTTCTGAATAATGCAGTCGCACGCCGGGGGCCCAGGGTCCCTGCTCAGCCTGTCTAGGCCATCTCGCCGTGCCCTCATGAGGGTGGAGCCAGCTGGGACAGGCACAGCCTTGCGTGCCCAGCGGTTGGCTCCAGGAGTCCTCGTTCTCCAGTGACTTTGGGGATGGCTGAGCGGAAGCTCTGGGCCCTGGGTGGCAGGGGCACTTCTCAGAGAGGCTGGAGGTGTGTCCAGGCAGGGCTGCAGGGACACTTCCCTCCTGGGTCCTGGCCAGCCCCTTCCCTGGTCCCTGCACAGAACCTCCACCTTCTAGCCAGACCCTGTGATCTCTGGGCGCCGGCGCCCCCACTCCTCCCCGGTCTGGTCCGCTGCATCCTAGTTGTGGGGCCACGGCGGCTGCGTGCGCCTCTGCCTCTGCCCGGGCCCCATAGTGTCTTTCCCTCTCTGTAGAACGCCCGTGCGTCTTTAGGGCCCGCTGTGAAGGGCCCTCCCTGTGACAGCTCCATCCATGGCCCCATGCACCAGGCACCAGGGCCCAGCCCTCGCCCGGAGCTCCAGGAGCGCACCTGCAGCCTTCTCCCTCCTCTTGGCAGGGACGGGCCCAGCCTGGCCACTCCCAGCCCCAGGCGGCTGGCCTAGGGAGGAGCTGGGGGGTGAGGGCACTTCAGCCAGAGGGAGCAAGAGGTCAAGGGTCTGCGGGAATGAGGGAGAGGTGCCTCCGGGTCATGCTGGAATGGACCACGCTGTCTTTAGGTCCTGGTGGACCGAGGGACAGTCCCGGAGGAGTCTGGGTCCAGGGACAGTGGCGTCTCGGGGGCGTGGCGAGGCACGCCCTCCACTCACTGCTTCCTGGTTTCTCTTCAGGCCCCGTGGGGACCATTTACTGCTCTTGCTCCAGTTTCAGATAATTTGCTTAGAAAGGTCTCTGCCTCTGCCAACAGTGGTAGAAAGAAGGGAAAAATGATCAGCCTCAAAAATCCCAACCCTAAATTGAGCTGTGTGAAGTAGTACACCTTCCAAATTACAGGCAGGTTAGATGACATAAAAAACACGAAAACACCCCTCATTGAATTTCACGGGGAGCATGGGGGGGGTGCCCTGCGGACGCGGGGCCGGAGGGCTGCTTCCCGGAGAGGGCGGGTGCCGCGGGCAGAGCCGGGAGGGCGAGGAGGGCCGGACGCGAGAGACTCACACTGGACGTCGTCGTATCCCATCTGTACAGCGTATGTTTTTTCCACGGTTGCAGTGGCGGAGGCCATTAAAGAGTTGGCAAGTGGAGTCGGGGGGAGGCAGGGTGAGTCCCCAGGAGCCGCCCCAGGGTCCCCGTTGCCGTGGTGCCGCCTTTGAGCCTCTGCCCTCGGCCCTGGCCGAGCGTCCCCAGCCACGCGCGCCACGCGTCAGCTCTGGGCACAGCCCGTCCGCTGCGGCCTGGATTGTTTGTTTGCTCACCTGTGGGCGGGGCCGCTCCCTCCCTCGTCTCTCCTGGGGACCCAGGGCTGTTCGGACAACAGCAGCACAGCCCGTAGCTGCTCTGCTCTGCACAGCCCGCATTCCACAGAAGAGGAAACCGAGGCACCGTGGCCAGGCCCGCTCCCGGGCTCACAGAGCTGGCCGGAGGTGGCGCAGGATGTGAATCCAGAGTCGACGTCCCCACCCACCGCCTGCTCCCGTCACGTGCTCACGGCAGCCCGTTGGGGGGTTCTTCCGTTACCCCCAGTTGAAAGGTGGCAGAGAGGGGTGTCCGTGACTTATTCCAGCCGTACAACCAGTGCTGGCTGAGAGACGGCCACGGCGGGGCGGGTGGGAGTGGACCAGCACGGGGGGCGCACCAGGTGGCGAGGGAGTCCCGACCTGGGGCGTCACACGGAGGGCGGCTGCCCCCAGCCCCCCGAGGGCTGTTTCCACCCCCAGCTGGGTCTGCCCTGGTGCTCCCCAGGCCCCAGGGGCAGAGCTGGAAACTGCCGCTCCTGAAGGATGTCCATCGATCGCCAGGTTAATGTTTCCGTGCGCCATGTCGCAGGAGCCGTGATGAAGTGTCGACGGGGACGAGAGGATGAACCGGATGAATAAAATGTCTTTTATGGTGTCATTACACTTTTATGTAAGATTTACTTGTCAACTTAAAACGTAATAGTGTAGTAATTTATTTGGCAACCTAATGAAGACATGCAGTCCCAGGTTCGGGGTGTGATAATTACTCCTCCAAAGGTTAGGGCACGTTCCTCCTGGTCCGCGCCCCGAGGGAGGGCAGCGGACGGCATCGTTTCCGTCCCCAGAGCTGACGCAAAGCACTCGGGATTCGCATGCAGCAGGGTGCAGGGTGGGGCACAGCCCACCTGCTGGCTCCTGGGTCAAAGTTTTCTCTAGGTCTCTTGATCAAAGGGAAACGGGCTTCATTTATTCACATCACTCACTCATGCACACCCTGTGCCCAGCCCCGAGCTAGGGCCTGAGGGAGCCCCGGTCAGTTATCACAACTCGGTGCCTGGTGGGCACTGCCCGACCAGGCGGGGGTGGTGAGTGACCTGCTGTCAGGGACACAGCCTAGAGCACGGGCACCTTGGGGGCTCATCCAGCCTGGGAGTGTCAGGGTCTTCACAGAGAATGGGACATTTCAGTTGGACCTTGAGGGATGAATAGGAGTTTGTTGGACAAAAGAGAGCATTTTAGGAAGAGAAGAGCATGAATAAAGGTGAAGGAAGGACCAGCTAGAGATCTAGTCCGGAACACAGTGTGGGTGAGTATGGAGGGGGCAGGGAGGAACAAGAGAAAATGATGGAAAAATAGATTGAGACCAGCCCTAGATCCTCTGAAAACTAGGACCCCAGAGCTTAGGGGTCCAGGAGAAGAAGCAGATGGGGCATCCTCAGGGCCTACCGGGGGCAACTGGGCACTTTGGGCAATAATGGTCCCCGTCTGGTTTTCTCCTCCCCAAACAAGCTTGTGTCGTCACTGCTCGGGGGCTCGGTCTCTCTCGTTGCCGGGACCTCTTCTGCCTCCACGTGAGCGGCTGTGCAAACTGCCAAGTCCCCCTGCAGGGGCCCTGGGCCTGTGGGCGCAGCCCCCAGATGCTCCAGCCCCTGCCCAGACAGAAAAGACCCCAGGACGCTCTTGGTCCATCCACAGAATCACGAGAAATAGTCAATGCCAGCAGGTCCCAGCCTCTGAGTGAGATGTGACTTGTTACCCAGCAGGTGCTGACTGGCACAGGTGGTCACCCAGCTGCCCCTCTGGCTGGGAGAAAGCTAGCTGGGGACTTATGGACGGAGGTCCATCAAGGTGGGCAGGTGGGGATGGATGTGTGTTGACCAGACTTGGGCATATCTGAGCGGGGCCCTGGCGGGGCGTAGGAGTTCACTGGAGAGAGGGGAGGGGAAGCCGCTCCAGGTGGAGGGAGCAGCGCATGCGAGTCACAGGGCGGGGACTGCATCCTGAGGCTGTCCTGGGACACGTGGCCTCCTCATCACCTGGGTGAGGGCTGAGAGGGTTGGAACGGTTGCCACGTGGCCACAGCTGGCGGTGGCAGGTGTCTCCTGGCTGCTGGCTGCTGGACTCAGTGCCACCCCTGTGCGCCCTCCCCTGGGCCACAGGGACATGGGACTCATTGCAGTGACTCTGAGGGAAAGGACTTCGGGGTGAGAGGCAGCGAGGGAGGGAGAGGAGACGTGGCCCCGGCCTGCTTGCTGTCCCGGGGCGTCACCCCCCTGCTGCTGGGCGGCTACGTGGCCTCCAGCCCTCCCTGCCTCAGGAACTCGGGTGGCCGCGTCCTTCCGATGACTCGCGAGTCGACTTTGAGCTGACTCAGTTCTCACCTCCCTCTTCTTTCTCTGCTGCAAGACTGACAATGACCCTGACATCTCGGGCAACGTGGGGACCGGTGGGGACAGGTGGGCAAGGCCGAGGGAACCCCCCTGGCCAGCCCAGCTCTCCTCTGACGGCTGCATTCAGCCCCTGGGCTGGGCCCCTGGGCAGCTGTCCCAGGTCTGGGTGGAAGGATGGAGGCCACAGGGCGTGGGCGGGGGCCGGGGGAGGGGGGCGGTCCCGCCACGTCGCAGCCGCCATTCCTGGGTTGCATGTCCTCTGCCTCTCCGAGTAAGGGCCTTCCTCTCCTCACCTGGCGCCCAGGCATCTTGTGAAGAAGGAGGGAGCCGTCTGTTAAGGTGGAGTCTGAGGGCATGTTGAGCCCTGGTGTGGGTAGCCCCCTGGTGTGCACGTGTGTGCATGTGTACAGGCATGTGCATGTGTGCACGTGTGTGTGTATGCATGCACTGTCTGGAACATTGCAGAGCGTGGCCCGGGAGGCAGCACAGAGCCCGACGGAGGCCAGGTGGCCTGAGATGCATCCAGGCCTGTCTCTCTCTCAGCGGCTCAGCTGAAAGGGCTGTAGCCTCCTGAGGCAGTTCCTGCACACGCTGGGGCTGGGGCGAGAGCAGCCCCGGACAGCAGACCCGTCCAGCGGGGGCCGGAGGGGCCCCGTGCTGGGCCCAGCCCCAGCTGCCCCACACCCTGCTCGCCCTCTGGGCTGTTCTTGGCGCCCGAGGCCGTGCCGGTGTGACCGTCCTGGCTGTCGGGAGCAGGCCCTCCCCGTGCAGGGGCAGCCCCGCCAGGCCCTGGTGTAGACGCCTCCGGGAGGGGCTGCCCGCCGCCGCGGCTCCCCGCTGATGGCTGACTTATTTCTCCAGCGTGGTCTGGGTGACAGTGTTTTTGCTGATGTGCAGGATTTCTGGATGGGACGGAGCGAGGCCTTGTGATCTTACCTGAGGTTGTTAATTTATACAACCCGAGCCGGCTTCGTCAGAGAAGGATTTTTGCAATAACATTAACAAACCGTAAATATTCTCTGGGCCCCAGAGGAGGCAGCGCACGTCCTGCCTTCCCGGGCGGCGGGAGTGGCAGGCCCGGCAAGGACCTCTGGCTGTCGGTGCGGTGTGGTGCGGGAGGGAGGCCCGTGGGCGGCAGGAACAACCTGGATCCCAGGGAGCCACTGCCGCTCTTCCTGCTGCTTTCTGGAAGGAGAAGGTCCTCGACTCCAGATGCCACCTCCCAAAGGCCTGACGCCTGGTTCCCCTTCTCAGGTTCCTGTCAAAGGAGGTGAGAGCAGCATCCCCGGAGCCCCGGGAGCCCCGAGACCCCAGGTCCAGCCCTGCGTTTCCAGGCGGATCCCTCCAGGGGACACCCGCAGGCTCCCCTTTGTTCTCTTACGGGACAGCCGGGCAGGCATCGCCTGGTGGGTGGGGCACCCAGAGTCCCCAGGTAGCCGCTGGGGTGTGGCTCCCCTACTGGCCTGGGCGCCTTCCTGGTGTGTGATGTGGGGAACCCGAGCCAGCCAGGGGGCCTGCGGCTCCCAGATCCTGGAGGGAGTCCCCGAGCAGTGCCCCAAATGGAGAAGGCCGGCAGCTGGGGGCCAGTGCAGCTCGTTTCCTCCCGTGGCTGTGTCCTCTGTCTTCCCCTGGCATTGCCTGTTGGCCTGAATCAGAAACCTCAGGACTCCTTGGGGGTCTCGGACACCACGAGTGTCACCTGCTCTTGTCTGCGTCCCTCCCGGGCCCCCTTCCGGCTCCGTGTGGGTCTGGCCGATTTTGCCCTGATGCCACGTGGGTGGGCACGTGGAACCTGCCCACCTGCCACTGTGCTGACGTCTCTGAGTTGAGTTCCAGGTGGGTCCATCCAAGCCCTCCCTGCCCTTGCGTCATTACACGGCTGGTGCCCAGGTCCCTGGTGGAGGGGAGCCGGGGAAGGAGCCGGTGCAGCGGGGCCAAGGTGCCCGGCCAAGGCAGAAGACGCCTGAACAGCTCTCGAGCCCCTTGGTGACCTCGCCCTTCCCGGCTGTGGGAGGAACAGGCCTGTCTTGGTGCTGGGGCTGGTCCAGTTGGGTTTCTGTCGCTTGTCAGGTGGCATCTTGTGTAACGTACCTGCCAAGTGGGTCACCAAGCGCCCCTCCCCCTTCTTCCTTGCTCAGTTAACTCTTTCAGTCCGTGGTCTCCAGACAGGGACACGGCCTCGGCACTCTCCTAGGGATGGGTCCTCTCACCTGGGACACGCTCACCCCCAGCCCTGTCCGCTGCAGCAGTAGCAAAGGGCTCAGCGAGGCCTGTGCCGACCGCCCGCGCTTACACGGCGCCATGGGACCCCCCACTTTCTTGGGAGAAAATGCCCATGGAACTTGGGCTGACCGGTAAATCTGGGGACCGCTGCAGCAAAAAAAAAATTAGCAAGGAGCACAGCTCTGAGCCACAGAGCCATGGACTTTTCTTCACTGACCAGCTGTGGCTGTGGGGTGGCCACATCCCCTCTCTGGGCCTCAGCTTCCCCAACCTACAATGTATTCCGTAATAACCCACAGTAACGGCGGTACTGCAGAGAGCAACCCCGTCACCACGTCTGTGTCTGTCCCCTGCTAGGGACGTGAGCCGCCTGGTGCGAAGGCCGAGGGCCCGGCCGGGCGTGTCGCATCAGTGAGACGCACCTTCGTACCTGAGCTGCCGCGCGGGCGCAGGTTGCCCCATTTCCCAGCGGACGGTCCGCCCTGGCCTTGGGGTGGGAGGGGACGAGACGCCGGGGGACGCGTGTGGTCGGTCCCGGGGGTAGGACTTGCGGGGGCTGCCGTCCAGGCCTGGACAGGGCCACCGGGCCTCCTTCCTCCTCTCTGTTCCACCAACACCGTGACAGCAACCTCGGAGGGACCTGGAGCTGCGCGGTGCAGCTGCTCCCTGATCCCCCGCCACGGAAACTGAGTCGCTAAAGGGTTGTTACTGCTTTAAACTGCTGAATTTGGGGATGCTCTGTCACACGGCAGGAGAAAACTGACACAAGAAACAAAGGTTGAGACCTTTTCTAAGCATTTATTAATGCTACATGCCAGGCCCTGGGCCAAATATACCAAATCATCTCATTTAATCTCCCCGACAGTCCGTGGGAAGCAGGTGCGGCCACTGTGGTCTTTCCCAGGTGGGGCCGTTGGGGCAGGAAAGTGAGGAAGCCTTTCCCGGTCACACGGCCGGCATTTGCGCCCAGGTCCACCCAATTTTGAGTCTTTACAGCCAACACGTGGTCCCATCCCTCACGTGATTCCAGGCCCAGCTGTCCCGCCTCGTCAGCCTTCCTTGGACACAGGCCTTCCTTCCCTGGCATCCGCCAGGGACCCCTCTGCCTACGGTGCCAGTCACGGCTGCAGATGGGGGTGCCCAGGGATCCATGTGCAGGCTGGCCCGGCACAGGAGGAGCTTCCCGAGTTTGGAGCCGGAAGATTTGGCCCGAGTCCCCGCCGTTGGTCGGCGGTGGGTGGCGGTCTTGCCCGAGCTTGCTGGGCGTCTGTGGGACTGAAGTGATCTCAGGGCTGAGCCTGGTCTGCAGGGTGGCCGTGAAACTAACGCAATGGCGGGGGCAGGGGGCGGCGCTGCAGGATGCCCAGGACGCGGGGAGGACCTCCCCGCCAGGACTCTCAGCGCCTGGCCCGAGGCCCCCTCCTCTTCGTCTCCCAAGTGCCACTTTCAAGACAGGTTCATTCCCCAGGTGGGTACGGCCACAGCACATGAGCAACACGCAACGGCTTGATGATACACCGGCAGATCACGACTGTCCGGGTGTCTTAAAAACAAGGCAGTGAGGTCTCCCCGAGGCGACCCGGCCATCGTGGGACGTGTGCTGCGGGAGGAAGCTCTCGCCGCGCCTCTGACTGGCCTGGTTCCGTCTCAGCTCCAATCTGCTTCAGGCTGGGCCGCTTCATCTTGAAAGTTCCAGAGCTTAAGTATTTACCAGCATAGCAGCTGCTGCCGTTTGTTCTGCGTGGTTTCACGTACGTATCGCTGTGTGTTTAAAATGCCTCCTTGCTCCAGCTCCGAGAGCCCTCCCCGGACTCCACATTAAATTAATCAGATGCCGCCTCTGCAGCCAGCTCCCCGCCCAGGCCTGGCCGGCCTCCTGGGGTCGTGCCATTCAGCTGCCAGGACGTCTTTCCTCCCGAGAGGTGGGTGTTGGCGGAGCGGCCAGGGGTCCGTGGGGGTAGCTGGTCTGTGGGCTCCCGAGAGCTCCCTTTGTGTGCCCAGGGCGGGCAGGGACACTGCCTGTCACCGAGCTCATCGCTCTAGTTGCAGTGGTCAACATTTGAGAGTTCCCGTCGCCCTTCCGAGGGTTCCGTGTCTGCAGTGCTGGGGAACACGGGGCCCGGGACAGGTGGGCGGCAGAACTGTGGTGGTGCCCCAGCTGGTCTGGGCACCTGGGCAAGGAATCTGGGGGCGGGTTGGTTGGGCTCTCTGGGGACCAAGCCTGGGTGTCCTGACTTTGGGGGATAGTGGCCGCACCCCTCCTGGCCACCCCCTTCCTGTCTGAAGGCTGCCAGCCAGGGGCACACCTGCTAGCCTGCGGGGTGGTCTCCAGCCCCTTCCCCAGGGGGTGGACACCTTATGGGACCGGATTCCTCCTGGAGGGGCCGCTCAGAACAGCCCCGTCCCCTGCCCCTGGGCAGGCTGAGGTCCCAGTGTGCCTGCCCAGACCCGTGGGCCACACCATAGGGGCTCGAGGGAACGAGTCGGGTGTGTACTGTCATGGAGGGATGGGAGCCCAGGCCCAGGGGGGGTCTTCACGCCCTCCAGGGAAGTGCCTGCCCTGCCCACAGGTGAGGGCTGGATCCTGCGTCCGGGGCCCCGGGGAGGGCCGTGTGCAGGCTGTGCTCCCGGGGGTGCTGGAGCGTCATGGGATGAGTGGGCCTCAGCAGGTCCTGAGCCGTCAGCTGATGAAGGTGGACAAATGTCTCGTGCGGGGCTGGTGGAGATGACCCCTGGTGGTGGTCAGCCCAGGGCTTGCCTTGGTGGCAGGTGGAGGCACAGGCCCCTTAGTGGTGGGTGGGAGTGTCATCGTGTGGCTGCCGGCCCCCACCTCTCCAGGACCCGTCCACCGTCAGCATTCGGCCGTCTGGTGGGACTGTCCCAGCCAAGGTGGACACGCGCCCCAGCCAGGCAGCCTGGTGCCCGTCCTCAGGCTTGAGCCCTGAGCCCAGCGATGGAGGCTTGGGAGTGGCTCTTCCCCGGAGCCCTGGACGCCCCTGCCCCGCCTTGGAGCCCAGCTGTAACTGTTACATCTCCTTCAGGGACGTCTCCAAGTTTTTCCCCAAAAAGCAATGGGAGACACCCCTCCCGCAGTGGGGAGACAGTGCCCTGCTGCTGTGGATGCCGAGATGGTCACGTGTGTACGTCCACATGGGCCTGGTGGCTGAGGGTCCAGAGCGTTGGTTTAGCCCGTGCAATTATTTATAGTATTAGTTTGGTGTCGTTCTTTCCTGCCCTGCCTTGGGGTGCAGGATTGATTCTGTTTTGCTCAGAGCCGTAGCCAAGGTCTGCAGTGCCTGATGGTGCCCCGCTGGACGTGGCTGGACTGGGCTCCAGCCTGAGGAGCTGGCCGCCAGGGGGTGCTCCAGCTCGCCCCTCCCCGCCCTGCCCAGACGCCAGGACAGGCCCAGTTCCTGGACCGATATGGGGCCATGTCCTAGCAGGCAGAGCTCTCCCCACACTTAAACGGTTGAATTGTCTCTGGGGAATCCCACGCGAGTGTGAGTGAGCTCGTGTGTGCTGGCGGGGAGGGCAGTGGTCTCGCTCGCATCAGCGTCCTCCTGTGGGATCAGCCCGTAAACAATGCGATGTTGCCCGGCCGTCCCGGGTGATTCATCCTGGAGTGGGTGCTTGATCCAAGCTCTGCCAGGAGAGTTTTTCCAAGGCACCGGAGCTGAGGAAAAGGAGTTCAGCGTTCCCTCAACTCTCCGTGGCGGGAGACGCGTGGTGCCAGTGCTGCCAATGCCATGCCCTGCACTGGGGCGTCTCAGCAGCAGAGGGTGCCATCTACCCACACGCCTGTGCAGGGCGGGAGGATGTGGGGATGGAGACACACGGGTGACCTTTGGCATTTGACCCCCCATTTGTCCCTGAGGTCCCACCATAGTCTTCTCCTTGGGTCCTGTGGAATAGTCCAGCATCCTTGCAATATAGTCATAGTTTTGCTTAAGCTGGGTTCAGTTGGGTTTCTGTTTCGTGCAACCAAAATAGCCCTAATCGATAAAATATTGAAACATATTCCTATCGACTTCAAGGTTTAATCGATATTCATAAATTACCACTTGACTATAGCATTGGCACATTTTTTGCAGCCATTTGAAATCTTAGTTCCAGAATGTTACTTGATTTTCTTTCACATCATGTCAGTTACTTGGAGAACATTATGTCTCGTCTATTTGGAGAATTATTTTCTAACAACACCGCCCAACCTCATTTTCTGAGCGATTATTTGGACTTAAGTGTAAGTTTTAATGATCCCTTTGTTCCCCATTGTCTCTCATGCCCGGTCCCACCCCTGTCTCATTTCCCTTTCGTTCTAATGAATTGCACTCACGATTACTTTTTCCCAGAAAGAGCTCTGTGCCGCATACTATCTGAGTCCTCAAAAACAGGTCGAGTTCATTTTGCCCGCGCAGTGGAAGGGTATTTTGTCCGGATGCGGAACTCTGGTTTTGAGGTCCTGTTTCTTCCCAACTTTGTAGCGAGCACACAAATGTTAAATTCTAGCATTTTTGGATTGCAGATAAGAATGACCAATGAGAGTGGGCATTTTATTCTTTTTTGATTAAAGGCAACCTGTTATTTTTATACTCTGGAGGCTTAAAGGCGTTTCTAATCCTTTGAGTCGGAAGTTTCACCAGGACACACGTGGCCGCGCGTCCTTTTTCCACCATTCCTCGTCAGTACACCGCGGTCGGAGGGCTCAAGTCTTTTCCATTTCAGAGGAAATTTTCTTCTCTTATTTCTTTGATTACTTCTTCCCCCCACTCTCCTTCGGGCCCCCGTTGGGAAGAGATCTCTCCTGGATCTACGGTCTGTCCCTTGACCTGCTCACAATCCCCACCTCTCATTTCTCCTCTGCGCCGGGGGACTTGCCTGACGACCTTCTGGTTCGCCCGTCCGGGTGTCAGCAATATTAGTCACAGCTCCCGTTACTTCTGTAATCATGTTTTTAATTTCAAAGATCTCTTTCTTGTTCTCTAATCCCCCATTTAAAAAACTGTGGCCAGTTCCAATTTTACGGATGCAGCAGGCTTTTGAGTCCCTCTGTGAATGCTAATTAGAACTTTAGCATTCTCTTCGGTTTCCTGCCTTAATCCTGATTCTTCGTGGCTCAGCTGACCTCCAGGTCATTTTGGAGATGTGACTTACAGGGTTTAACCCCCGCCCCCCATGGATCCACCTGTCCCATAGGTGCGTGTGTTTGTATCTGTGCCCGATGAAGTGACCTGTGGTGGCCCTGGAGGCTGGCACCATGCTTTTCTCCCTAGCCCAGGGTTGACAGTGTTTCCTGTTAAGGGCCCCAGAGTAGATATAGTCAGCTTTGTAGGCCACACGGTCCCTGTGGTGGCACTCACTCTGCCACCATAGCAGAAAGCAGCCCTAGGTGGCGGGCAAACAGGTGGCCTGGCTCTGTGCCTCTATAATGTCACAGAAGCTGGCGTGGGATGTGGCCCATGGGCCGCAGTCTGCCCACCTCCGCTCTAGCCCACGGCGGGAGCCCCTTGGGCCTCGCCCCCGCTGTCTAAATGCCGCGGTCGCCTCTTCCCTGGCCACACGCAGCCTGCGCTAGATGCTCCCCAGCCGTGGTGCAGGGACGGCCACAGCTCTCCCGTCTGCCTTTGTTTCCTGCGTCCCGTGGCAGCGTCCTCTTCCAGCTTTGCCCCCCACGCCCGGGGGCTTGGGGTCCCCCAAGAGGGACTGGGTGCCCGTCGCTGCAGTGGACGCCCCCAGGGCATGTGTTGTGCTTTCCTGGGCAGCCTCGTTCTGTGCCAGCCCCTCTGCCCATGTGATCGATTTCAGAGCTTTCCCCAGCATCTCTGGTTCTGTTTTCTGTCGCTCCCGTGTGTGTTCATGTTCTTGAGTCACTCACGTGGGACTGGTGGGGCAGGGCCAAGGCCGTGAGGTTGGGCTACTGTCTCGATCTAGAAATCCGGGATTCTCCCCTGCCTCTTAGAGAGAGCCTTGCTGAGGTGCGCTTAGCAATCCTCTAATTCACCTTTTCAAGTGGACATTTCAGTGGTTTAAGTTATTGTACCAAGTTGTCACCATTAATCAGCTTTAGAACATTTTTATCACCTCCTAAAATCATTTTTGGTAGTTTATTTATTGTCAACCGAGTCTTGTGATACAGTAAAGCCTGTTTTAGGTCCACGCAGTTCAGCTCGCTGAGCTGTAGGTTGCTCTGTGCTCCCGCCATGGTGTCTGGTTACCGCCGCGGTGAACAGACCTCAATCCTGCTAGGCGGGGTGCGCCGGCCTCCCCGACTTTCCAAGTTTGCTCTCTCATTGTCTTCCGCTAGCACCTTGGGATGGGCTTTGCCGTATCGTTGCCAAGTTTGTTGCTTTTTAATCAGGACTTCAGTTGGGATTGGGCCAAGCGTTTGACATGTTTTGGGAGAACTGGTGCGTTTGCAGTGCTCAGACTTGCCGTCGATACGGCATGTGCTGTAGACGTGAATGTTTTATCCGTGAAGTGTGTGGTTTTCCCTGCACTCAAGTCCTGAAACATTTTTGTGGCAGCTGTTTCTAGGTCTTAACATACTTTTTAATCTGTTGCTACTTTGAGTGGAATCTTTTCTTTTTCCTGTTACAGGCACTCACAGGTGATCGCTATTACATAGGAAAACCATAGATTTTAAATGTTTGTTTAGAACTTAGCCAAATTGCTGAAATGTCCTCAATTGTGGCTTAAAATTTTTTTAATGATACATGATGATCATGCGTATTTGTGGGGTGCGTGTGATATTTTGACACCCGCACGCACTGCGATGATGGAGTCGGGGTGTTGAGGATGCCCCCCCTCACCCCGCGAACATTTCCCGTTTCCTGCTGTTGGGAACATTTCACATCTTCTCCCCTGATTATTTTGGAACCTACCATATACTGTTGTTAACTGTAGTCACCCTGCTGTGTGCTAGTCAGCACTGTGATTTTTTAAAAAGTAACTTCTCTGGAGTTTTCCGTGTTTATCGTGGCATCTTTAGCAAACTTGATACCGCTGACTTTCCCCTCCCTGTCACTGGACGCGGCCCACCTTACCTGCGGGGGACACGTTCCAAGACCCCAGTGGGTGCCTGAAACTGTGCGTGGTGCCAACCCTGTGCAGGCAGCGCTCTGGTTTTTCTCCCACATAGATACCTACGGCACAGTCTAATTCATAAATCAGGACAGTGAGAGACTGACAACAGTAACGACGCAATGGGTCGGTCATAGCCGTGTACCGTAATGACAGTGTGTGGCTGCGCCCTGTCTCTCCCAGAGCCCCTCACTGTCGTGCGCTTACCTGCGCTCAGACCGTGTGGAACGTGGAGGGTGAAGCCCCACGCACAGGGGACGGCCGCTTCCGCAGGGTTCTGCTTGGGGGCCTCTGTTAGTGCCTCAGCAGACGCGGACGCCGCAGCGGTGAGAGGGCGCGTCCTGGCTTGCCCTGTCGGTGCCGGGGACGCCTTGGTGCGTCTCTGTTGAGAAAATGTGGGACGTTGTCCCTCTGGAGAGGCCCAGCACTCCGAGACGTTGCCTGGCCTATAGCGGTGGCCGTCTGGGTGTCTGTGGGGCAGGGGCAGGAGGATTCCTCATCGGACCGCCGACGTGACCGTGTGGGTCCTGACACGTTTCCTGGTCCGAAACCATCCCGCCCTGGCTGAGATGAGTCTTCCCTGGCCTTTGTCCCTGCTGCTGTGTGGTGGGGTCCAGTCTGCGGCCATTTCTCTGCCTGCAACGGCCCGTCCCCTTCTGTCTTCCCCGGGCCTTCTCTGGCGGCGACTCTTCCTCTCTCACGGGTCCTCGGCCTGCTGCGCCCTCCCTCGCTGGCCCACAGTTCCCGGACCCCTGCTCACAGACAAGCCCCCCCAAGGCCGCAGGCCTGGTGTCTGCAAAGCCTCCTCTCGCTGGACACCTTTGCTGGTCCAGCCAGCTTCCTGGGCCTCGCCACACTCCCCGGTCTCTCTCTGCGCTTGGGCTCCTCGGGGGGTTGTGGCAGCTGTTCCGGGCCCTGTGTGGCACGTCTCCCACCTGGACGATCACGCCGGAGACCCTCCAGGCTGCCGCGGCCCTTAGTCTCCTCGTCAGCTCTCTCCTCCCAGATCTCACTGACGCCACTGGTCGTGGTGCCACCCACGCGGGGTCCCGGCCGTGAACGCGCCTCCGAGCTGGGTACGGATCTGCCCGCTGGCCCCTGCACGGGGATCTGTCCGAGCCTCCACACTCTCCAAGTGCCTGCAAAGTACACCCTAAAGTACTAGCGGAAAATCCGAAGCATCTCGGGCCCTGAGACCCCTCCCTCCCCTCCCCCTGCCGGAGTCGGGTCCCTCGGGGGGAAGCTTCCTGGTGTGCTCGGTGCCAGGCGTCGGGACCCAGCGCTCACCTGCGCCCCTCTGCCCGCTGCACACCCACTCCCTGCACCCCTTCTGCTGTTGGGCGCCACCTCGGCACTGCTCTCCTGGACTCCTGTGGTGGCCTCCCAGCGAGGCCAGCCCTGCCACGCCCAGGCCTCCGTCCCCTGTGCAGTCAGTGATCTTCAAGGAAGTCAAATCTGACCTGTCGTTCCCTTCTCCTGCCCCTCGCCTGTGTACACACGTGCATGCACACCCACACCTATGTACACATATGTCTGTGTACATCTGCACACACATGCAAAACACCCACACACATCTATCTAGGTAATGTACACCTGTGTACACACGTGCACACACACACATCCATGTACATCTGCATGCACATGCAAAGCACCTATACACACCCAGGCAGCACGCACTATGTACACACATGCATACACATACATATCCATGTACATCTGCACGCACATGCAAAACATCTATACACACCTGTATAACACACCCACAGCATGTACACACATGCATACACACCTACATAAACACATGCACACACACGTGTGTACGCACAGCCTGTTTCCACAGCTCCCTGTACTCGGGCTTCGTGGGTGCGCCCTGTCCCCTCTGTTGCAGGTTAAACTGTGTCCCCGCAGAGCACATGTTCGGGTCCTGACCCCCAGGACGTGCAAATGTGACCATATTTGGAAATAGGATCTTTGTGGATGTGATCAAGTTAGGATGGAGTCATACTGGATTCGGGGGCCCTCATCCGTGGCTGGTGGCCTTAAAAGAAGGGGGACATGTGGACGCAGAGTCACACAGGGAGGAAGGCCAGGCGATGACGGAGGCACAGATTGGAGTGAGGCTTCCACATGCCACTGGACGCTGGAACAGGAACGAAGGACCCTCCCAGGGGCCTTCAGAGGGAGCGTGGCCCTGCCCACACCCTGATCTCAGACTCTGGCCTCCAAACTGCGAGAGACTAAATGTCTGTTGTTTAAGCCTCCAGGCTTGTGGCACTTGGTCACAGTAGCCACGGGACACTGACACAGTGTCCTGCATCCCACACGCCTGCCGTTCTGTCTCCCTGCCCTCCTGTGCCCTCTGCCTGCTGTTCACGCACCCCGCCCTTGATCTGTCCTTAACGCCTCCGCTGCGCCCGGGAGCTCCTGCTGCAGGCCCTGGGGCACCTGCCACCTGCGCTGGCCCTGGGAGCCGTCTCCTGGGGGAGTGTGTGTGTGCATGTGTGTGTGTGTGCATGTGTGTGTGCGTGTGTGTGCGCGTGTGTGTGTGTGTGGAGTCTCTGCACCCCTCAGTCTCCCTCCCTCCTGGGCCTGGGGACAAGCCCCGGTGCCTGCCACCAGCGAGTTGTGCCCATCATCCAAGGAGAAAAGGGACTTTGCGTGTCTATTAGTAAGTGAGGTCGGCCTGTGGTTTTGACACCCTGCTGCTAGGTTTTGATTCAAGGTTAAATGTTGTTATAAAACAAACAGGGAGGTTTGTTTTAATGGCCTGGAACTGTTTATCTAGCACCGGAGGGATCTGTTGTTTGAAACTGTCTGAGCCTGGAACAGTTCAGAGGTTTTTAAAATTCAATTTTATAATTTTCTTGCGTTGTTATTAGTCATTGACATTTTCTAGAATTTTTATAATTTATGTCTTCCTAGGAAAAGGTCCCATCTCATTGAGAGTTCAAAATATATTAGCATAAAGGTATACATAGTACACGTATAATTTATGCACTTTTTTTACTTTTTGAAGCACATTGCTCTGAGATTGGTTTATTTTGTCACATAAAACAAAAGCAACAGAGGTTATCCTGTTAATGCTACTTTTCCGTCCTTTTCTAATTCAGTAATCTCCGCTTTTTCCTGCCCTTACTTCCTACCTTGGTTTTTCTCGGATTTCTCTCGCTTCCTAATTTCTATGACACGGATTTTCCTTGATGTGCTCACCAGCCCTGCAGGATGACATTCGGGCTGCTGCTAATCTTTCGAAATTTCAACGATGGCTGTGAGTCTTACGTTCATTCCACACACGCCAGAGCGTGTTTGTGTTAACAGTGTCGTATTTCTGGAAGTGGAGTTGCTATTCAGAAGCTGTGTGTATTTCTAATTTTAATGGATTCATTTTTTCTCTATAGAATTTGTGCCAGTTTTCATCAGCAATATATTAATTTCATTTTGCTTAAATCACATATTGCACATATATCGTAGGCATTTTACTTAATGCCACATTTATCTGTTCTGAACACTTGACAAATTTTAACTCACTTAGTTCTCAGAACTATTCCATTTTACAGATTAGAAAACTGAGGCTGAGCGAGATTAAGCAACTTTCCCAAGTTTATTTAAAGTGGTGGGACTGGACCTCAGGTGTAGACATTCTGGTTCCGGAGTCCACGCTCTTAGCCAGCACGCTGAGCTGACTGTCCTCACACCCTCAGCAACATGCGGTTGACTAATATTTCAATCTTTGCCAGTTTGGAAAGTAAAAATCAAAGAATCTCATTTTAGTTTTTTAATTTACGTATTTCTTACTATGACTAAGTTGAGTATTTCTTCAAATGTTTGAGAAATGTGTTTTTCCCTTTCTGTGAACTGTTTGTTCACAATCCTGGCCTATGTTTTCCTTTTGGCTATTGGCCTTCTATTGGTTTATAGAAGCTCTTCACGTATTAAAGCAACTAGTTCTTCCTATGATATGAAATGCACATACTTTCTTACTCTTTCATGTCTTAATTTTTTTTTTTTTTTTTTGAGACAGGGCCTCACTCTGTTGCCTGGGCTAGAGTGCAGCGGCATCATCACAGCTCACAGCAACCTCAAACTTCTGGGCTCCAGTGATCCTCCTGCCTCAGCCTCCCAGTAGCTGGGACTGCAGGTGCATACCACTATACCCAGCTAATTTTTTTTCCTATTTTTTGTAGAGACAGGGTCTCACTATGTTGCCTAGGTTGGTTTTGAACTCCTGGCCTCAAGCAATACTCCCACTTCTGCCTCCCAACGTGCTAGAATTACAGGCATGAGCCACTATGCCTGGCCCATGTCTTTTAAATTTATATTTTTTTTATAGTACCTAATTTAAAAAACATTTATGTAGTCAAAATTTTCAAATTTTTTGTACGTGTTTATGTGTGTGCCTTTTTAAAACACATTCAGAAGACCTGGCCATCCTGAGAGTTGAATAATTCTCTTAGGTTTTCTTCTAGTACTTTTATGGTTCCATCTTTCACATTAAATCTTTGATCCATCTGGAAATTTATTTTTTCTGTAAGATGTAGGGTAAGGATTCAGTTTTTTCCAGATTTGCCAGGTATGATGTATAATTCATCTTTGCCTTTAATTGGGCATTCTACCTTGGTCATACAGTAAATTTCCATGTGTATTTGGGATTTTCTTCCCCCGTTGATCTGTGTATGAATGCACCTGTATCACAATTTAAACGTTATTATGATTTTAACACATTTCGCCAACTGCTAGGGCTGGTCACTCACTAGTATTTTTCATGAGAACTTTTAATCAGCTTATCTGTTTTCTCAAAACATCCAACTGATACCTTTTATGAGGATAATTAACATCTTGATGTTGTCTAGCCTTCCTATCCTAAAATGTGGTATGCATATATTTAAGTCTTCTTTTATTTTAATGTTTTTTTAAAAAATAAAGCTTGAACAGTTTTTAGGTTTATTTATAGATATTTTAACCATCTTTTCATTATAGCTTCTAATGAATTTTGTTTTAATACATAAAACTACTGACTTCCATATACCAATTTCATGTCACCTCCCTTGGTGAATTCTATCATTATTTGTAATAGTTTTTCAGTTATTTTTCTTGGAATTCCTATATTTGTAATCATACCATCTGCAAATAATAATTTTACCCCTTCTCAATTTTTATATATCTTATTTCTTTCCCTTGTTTAACTATGTTGGCAAGTATCTCTAGGATAATGTTCAACAATAGTGGCAATAGTAGAATCTTTGTCTTGTCTTGACTTTAATGGGAGGACATTTATAAGTATTACCCTATTAAGTATAATTCTGACCCTTGGGATGAGATAAATATATTTTATCATATTAAATATCAATTCAGTCATTTTTGAGTCATAAAAATATGGCTGTTGAGTTTTATTAATGCTTTTCCAGTATAAATAAAAAGGTCATGTGATTTTTCTTTTGATCTAGTAATATGATGCATTATATTAATACATTTCCTAATATAGAAACATCCAAGCATTTCTGGAAAGAGGTTTGTTGCAGTTCTCTATTTTTTCCTTGAATTTCCTAAAGATTTGCTTTCCGAATGTCGATGCCTCGCTGTTGGTGCCCAGGTATTTGTGGGCGCCAGGTCTTGACCGTGGGGGCTTCCTTTATCCTTACGATGGAGTCTGTTCTGCTTCCTCTGATGCTCTTTGTCCTGAATTCAAACTTATCTGATACTAAGATTTTAAGATTGAGACCCCTGCATTTTACTTTCTACCCCTAAACTTTCTTTTTTTTTTTATGTTCCCATAAAACTTTATTTATTTATTTATTTTATTTCAGCATATTATGGGGGTACAGTGTTAAGGTTACGTACATTGCCCTTGTCCCCTCCCCTCTCCAGTCAAAGCCTCAAGCCTGACCATCCCCCAGACGGTGCACATCGCACTCATTATGTATGTATATACCCGTCCCCTCTTCCCCCTTCCCTTTGCCCGACACCCCATAGATGTTGTTCCTATGTGTCCACTTAGGTGTTGATCAGCTAATACCAATTTGCTGGTGAGTACGTGTGGTGCCTGTCCATCCATTCTTGGGATACTTCACTTAGTAGAACGGGTTTCAGCTCCATCCCGGAAAATACAAGAGGTGCTATATCACCATTGCTTCTTATAGCTGAATAGTACTCCGTGGTGTACATATGCCACATTTTATTAATCCACTCGTGTATTGATGGGCACTTGGGTTGTTTCCACAACTTTGCAATTGTGAATTGTGCTGCTATAAACATTCGAGTGCAGGTGTTTTTTTATAGAGTGTCTTTTGTTCTTTTGGGTAGATGCCCAGTAGTGGGGTTGCTGGATCAAATGGTAGATCTACTTGTATCACTTTCAGGTATCTCCATATTGTTTTCCACAGGGGTTGCACTAGTTTGCAGTCCCACCAGCAGTGTAGGAGTGTTCCTGTCTCTCCGCATCCACGCCAGCATTTATTGTTTTGTGACTTTTTGATAAAGGCCATTCTCACTGGAGATAAGTGATGTCTCATTGCAGTTTTGATTTGCATTTCCCTGATGATTAGAGATGTTGAGCATTTTTTCATATGTTTGTTGGCCATTATTCTGTCTTCTTTTGAAAAGTTTCTGTTCACGTCCTTTGCCCACTTTTTGATAGGGTTGTTTGATTTTTTTCTTGCTGATTTTCCTAAGTTCTAAATAGATTCTAGTTATCAGCCCCTTATCAGATGTGCAGCTTGCGAAAATTTTCTGCCATTCTGTAAGTTGTCTGTTTGCTCTAGTGACAGTTTCTTTGGCTGTGCAGAAGCTTTTTAGTTTGATCAGGTCCCACTTATTTATTTTTGTTGTTGCTGTGATTGCCTTTGTCTACCCCCAAACTTTCTGAACCACTTTGTTTTAGGTGTGTTTCTGGTATGTAGCATAGATATAGCATGATCTGATCTTGGAGTTAATTTGTTTTCTTTTCTTGATTGAAAAGCACACCCTGTGAGACGGGCCATCAGTTATGAGCAGAAGGTGCCGGGCCACCCCTCACTGGCCGGCACGGCAGGTCCCCAGCTGGGGACCACTCATTGCGTTACTAACCAATGTTTTCTTAGTTGTTATTTTCCTGTGATAGGCAAGTTTAGCCCGTGTGAGTATCACTGCATAGACACATCGAGAAGACGGTTTGGTTTCACTCTGTCATGATTTTTGGTCATGCCTTCTGTTCAAACCTTAAGCCCCTCTCGCAGTCCCTGTCTTCTTTGTTTTGTGTGTTCCTATCTCTTTTGGTAATTTAGAACATACGCATTTTGTTTGAGTGATTGCATTTTTTAAACTTACATAAAATTCACGTGACATATAATTAACCGTTAACCATTAGTAGTTTCTTACTGTGCATTTATAGATTATTCATAATCCTCCTCCATGGGCTTTCGACCAGCAGTTCTCAAAGTTTTTGGTTCCCTTTGCCCTCTTAAAAACATCATGGAGGATCCCCAGAGAAATTTTGTTTTTGTGGATTATATCTATTGATACCTAAATATTAGGAACAAAAACTAACAAATTTTGAAAATACACATTATCTCATTTAAAGTCACAATAATAAGCCCATTACATGTTAATAAAACAACATATTTTAATGAAAAATTACTAAATTTCTAAAACAAAGAAAAATTTAGTAAAAGGAGGGACATAGTTTTACATTTTTGCAAATCTTTTCAGTATCTGGCTTGACGAGACAGCTGATTCTCATATCTGCTCTGCATTCAACCTGTTGCAATATGGTTTTTGGGTTGAGTTTTGAAGAAAACCTGGTTTAACTCAGGCATGTAATTGGAAAAGAGAAGAGTATTTTGGAAGTCTTTTTAGATAATTGTGAATATTCTTCTTGGACAAGTGGTTTTTAAAAGGTTGGTTGCACTGTGGAATCTGAAACTGTATCAATGACTTTTTTACTCTGTTACATTAAAATCTACTTTTCCACTTATCATTTTGAACGGATCTTTTACCCCTTTATGATTTTGTAACATCATGTGTTGGTCAGTTGGAGACTGACCCTGAGTTACTCAGATCTTCCAGATGTTGACACGGTATTTCATAAGATATCAAAAAATCACATTTGATAAACCCGATTAAGGAAGTGAAAGACTTGCACACTGAAAACTACAACACATTGTGGGAAGAATTAAAAAAAGACACAAATAGATGGAAAGACATCCCATGTTCATGGATTGGAAGGCTTAATATTTTTAAGATGTTCATACTACACAAAGTGATCTACAGATTCAATACAATCCCTGTCAAAATCTTAGTGGCATAGTTTTTGCAGAAATAGAAAAATTCACCCTAAAATTCATATGGAATCTCAAGGGACCCTGAATAAACAAAACAATTTTGAAAGAGAACGAAGTTGGAGGAGTCACATGAACTGATTTAAAACATATTACAAAGTTACGGTAATCAAAACAGTGTAGTATAGCATTTGCATAAAGACGAACAGTTAGACAAATGGAATAGAATAGAGATCCCATAATAAACCCTTGCATATGTGGTCAAATAATCTTTGAAAAGGGTGCCAAGACCACTTAATTGGGGGGAAAAATCTCTTCAACAAGTGATTTTGGGAAAACCGGACGTCTACATTCAAAAGAATGAAGTGGGACCCTTAGCTTACATCATGTACAAAAATCAACTCAAAATGGATTAAAGACCTAAATGTAAGACCTAAACTATAAAACTCCTAGAAGAAAACATAGGGGAAGAGCTTCATGACATTGGACTTGGTGATAGTTTTTTGGATATAACACCAAAAGCAGAGGCAACAGAAGCAAGAGTAGACAACTGGGATTTCATCAAACTTAAAAACTTCTGTGCATCAAAGGACACAATAAACAGAGTGAAAAGGCAACCTATGGAATGGGAGAAAATATTTGTAAGTCATATATCTGATGAAGAGTTAATATCCAGAATATATAAAGAACTCCTGTAACCCAGCAACAAAAAGCAAATCATGCAATTAAAAATTGGCAAAGGACTTGAGTAGACATCTCCAGAGACAATATATAAATGGCCAACAAGCACGTGAAAAGATGTTCAGCGTTCCTAATCATCAGGGAACACAAATCAAACCACACTGTGTTATCACCTCGTACTCATCAGGTTGCTACTATTAGAAAGACAGAAAATTAGTGCTGGCAAAGATACGGAGAAATTGGAATCCTTGTGCGCTGTCGGTGGGACTGTGGATGGGGAAAGGAGAGTGAGTTTTAATGGATAGAGAGTTTCAGATGTGCAGGATGAAAACGCTCTGGAGCTCTATTTCACAACAGTATGAATATACTTACTGCCGTTGAACTGCATACTTAAAAATGGTGAAGATGGTACATCTTAGGTACTTTTTACTGCAGTAAAAACACCCGCATTTGGTAATATCACCACCGAGCATACCAGACAGGTCTTTACTGAGAGGCTATTGCAAAGGCAGTCACAAGGTTTCCAAAATTCTAATTTTCACAGGAACTCAAATGTTGTTAGCGACAGCAGCTGCTGCCAGTTGTTCTGCTCCCAGCGACGGGCTTGCTCTGTTTATTTTTGAACAAAGCAAATATCTGTCAAATACCTAAATCTGGACGACCACATTTTGTCAGCTCTTCTTTCACGTAAAAATTACATCTCATGGAAAAGGAGCTGGTGTGGCTCATAACTGACACCTCTGTGCAGGAGCTTCATCTGACGGCAGCCAGCGCACGCAGCACGCGGCCGAACGCTTCCTGTCGTCACAGGGAACGTTGAAAAGATGCGTATTCGAGCCCCGGAATTCAATAAAAGCAACAGCTTTTCCTGCTCATTAAGGACATACCGTCCTTGTCTTCCGGGCGAGCCGGGGTGGTGGCTGGCGCAGTGACCGCTGTGGCTGAGGATGGCGCCGGTGTCACCTGCCGTCCCTCTCCCATCAGCAGTGTCAACGTCAGCACAGGTGTTCGGGACACACGGTGAGCTACGAAGAGCCCTTCCGCAGCCCGGTGCTTCCACACCGCGGTGTCTGCCGCCACGAGGTCGACAGGCTCTTCCTAGGTGAGACGGTAGCGCCGACGCCAGACCGGCGCAAGAGGGCGCCACGTCCAGCGGGCCCGGAGCCTTCCATCTGCAAGGCCAAAGTGCAATTCTGCCGAAAAACACTGACTCAGTCTCCCTGTTTGCAGTTCGACGTTCACTGGGGCAGTTGCCTCGTCGGCTGTGCTTTCTTTCCTGGGCTTTCCACCCGGCGGCGTCCGTGTCCGCGGCCGCATCCATCCCCGGCTACTGTGCGGCCCCTGCCGCGGCGCCGTGAGATGCCTCAGTGGCTCTTTCATTTCTCCTGTGAAAAGCCGTCACAAACGATTTATGGCTTTTAAAGCTCTCATCACATCCACGTTTAAAATATTCTGTTCCTTTTTCTTTAAACTCCGAAAGATTGGTCTTAAAATGCTGCTGCTACTTAAACGGTACCATAATACTCTTTGAAAACGGTCTGTGGCATGAGACACGATAAAGCAAATATAAACATCTG
>CAUYRT010022323.1:0-41064 GCA_963574885.1 Lepilemur ruficaudatus
TGGGTGGGTGTTGGGGGATAAATGATGCTAAAAATGGAAATAATTGAATAAAAGGATTAGAGAAATTTCTGAACAATTAGTTCAGAAAATGAATGAATAAGGGTTTGTTAAGGTATTCAGGTCACAGCCTTAAATGTTTGCACTTGATGGTAAGGACAACCACAGTAGATTTAGAATTATACCTCCCTTCCCTTCCCTTCCTTTCCTTTTTCTTGCTCTGTCACCCAGGCTAGAGTGCAGTGGTGTCATCACAGTTCACTGTAACCTCAAACTCCTGGGCTCAAGCAATCCTCCTGCCTCAGCCTCCCGAGTAACTGGGACCAGTACCACCATGCCAGCTCATTTTTCTATTTTTTTGTAGAGATGACATCTCATTCTTGCTCAGGCTGGTCTCAAACTCCTGGCCTCAAGCAATCCTCCCTCCTTGGCCTCCCAAAGTGTTAGGATTACAAGTGTGATCCAAAGTGCCCAGCCGGACTTATGTCTTTAGTTTGGCACTTTTAGCTGCAGAGGCAAGACATGTTGGCATGTCACACAACCTGCTGTGAGCTGTATTGCTAAATATTGCTAAATAATCCTTAAATTCAGCTGTTTGGGAGTAATTGCCTTTTATACATAGAGTAGATCACATGGCAGTTTGCCTCCATAATGATGCATCTTCCCTCATTTGCATCTGAAGATGTGCTTTGAATGTGAGTTGAGGGGTGTGGTGACGGCAGGAACACGCTGGAACATGGATGTACACGCAGGTCTGTGTGGGGTGTGTGGACCTCGACATGTGAGTATGGAAGAGTGTGGCTTGAGAGTTAGTGTTTTAATAAAAAGGGATGTTAAAAATAAATTGGCAATTCCCAGGCCCCATCCAAGGAAGCAATCTCCCTAACTTCTCGTGCCAAGGTTTATAATGTTCAGGGCCAACATGAGTCCCATGATCTTGTCAAGCAGCTACTCCTGTCTCCTCTGTGTGCCTGCACATCCCCACGCGGAGGCCTCTGACTCCTGTGGGTGCTGCTTCCCTGAAGACCTTGACCTTCTCTGAGTTCAGCCTCAGCCCATCTTCAGAGGGTGAGGACAGTGCCTCCTCACCTCCTGGGTGACTGCCTTCCTGGATTCCTCGTCTCCCCCACCTCCTTGGAAGTCAGCAGGTCACCATGCTTGTGGACTGTCTATGCTTGAAGGCAAGGTCGGGTCTTCTTTATCTTTAGGGCTCTCTATTACCCAGCTCTGTGCACGGCACATAACAGACACTCAATAAATACTTGTGAAAGGAAGGAAAAGGGGAAGGAAGGGAGGGAGGAGAGAGGGAAAGAAAGAGGAAAAGAAAGAAGAAATGAGAAAATCTAAAATATTGTGAAGTTTTCTGGGTACTTGAGGGATGAGATGTTCTTTAGAACACTTCCCCCCTATTTTTGAGGGGAGCCTGGCAGGCTGAGGGCTTGCAAGCATCCCAGAGAGACAGAACTGTTGGTTCAGTCCTTTCTGGCCATGTTTTCAGAGGGCTCATCCCCAATGCGGCTGCCTTGTCTTTGCGTTTATCTATCCAGTAACTGGCTATTTCCATACAAGGAGCCGAGCAGCAGCTGCCCTTCCAGCCCTCTTGACTTTGACAGATGACAGAGCCCAGAGTGAGGACCAGCTGCCGGGCAGGGCGCTCTCAAGGCTGCAGGCGAGCAGGTGGGCTTCACGGCTGCATCTGCCCTCTGTTGGAGCAGTGGCCAGCATCAGGGACCCTGGTGAGAATAATGTCCCTTGGGGGTAATGATCACTACTACTATAAACGTTGTTGTGAAGATTTACAAAAGAGAATCATGAAAAACATGTCTTTGAAAATGGCAAAGTGCTGTATAAATGGGAGTAAATATCTTCTTGCATGAATAGGAACATGAGACCCGCCGAAGGTCACCCAGCTAAGCCTGGCTGGGACAATTGGTCTTTCTCCTGGAATCCAAAAAATGGTTTTAGGACTTCATGTCTTTTGGACACTCTCTTGCACTGGGAGAAGTAAGGGAGGCAGGGGAGAGTATTTCTGTCAGGGACGTGGCCTTGTCCCCACACAGAGTTTCTCCATCTTCCTCTGTGCAGCTGCCTGAGACTGAGTGGGCTGGAGGGGAGCAGGAGCTCAGTGGTAACCTGGCCCAGCCTCCCTGTGTGACAAGTGGGAGGGTGGACCAGGCTGACGTCCACTAAGCACTCGTCCTGTGCCAAGCTCTGTGCCGGCTGCTTTTACACGTTATTTCATTTAACTATTGAAATCACTCTGAGAGTGGTAGGATTTCAGAACTTCTTTGTAATTTTCTTCTTGCCTGAATTTTTTAAATAGTAAATATGTTTCATCCAATAGTAATGGTCACTTGCTCCAAAGTTATCAAGATCTAGGTGTTGCTATTCCCACTTTCAGATAAGGAAACAAAAGGCTCAGAAAGGTTAGGGGACTTGGTCAAGGTCACACAGCCAGTAGATATTGGAGTCAGGAGTTGAACCCAGTTCTGACCAACTCCAGCTTTGACCTTCCACAATACCCATCCCACCACCAATACTGGGAGATGGGAACCAGAGGGACGGTTTTTTTTTTTTCCTTTCTTTAATTTCCTCTTCCTGTCCTGCCTACCTGACACTTCCCAGTGTGCCCCACCAAAAGGAGCAGGATTTGGGTTTCCTCTTGTCTTTGCATTCTTGCTACTCAAAGTTGAAGCATCAGCACCACCTGGGAGCTTGTTAGAAATGCAGAATCCCAGGCCCCACCCAGCCCTACTGAATTAGAATCTGAGTTTAAACAAGCTCTCTGGGGATGTGTGTGCACACCAAAGTTTGAGAATCTCTACTCTGCATGCTCCTCCTCCCCAGCTCCAGCCTCGAGGCTAAGCCTTAACAGCAGGTGCGCACTGGAGAGAAGGGTAAGCCTCACCCCAAGAAGACGTAAATTTAGGTAAGATAACTCGCAGGGCTTCCTGGGCTTCATGGGCGTTTAACACTTGGCTCCAGGTCTAGCAAAATTACAGAATGGAAGGTGAAGCAGATTTGTGAGCCTGGAAAAACTAGTTGGTGGTGTACATTTGGAACCCACTGTGAGTTCACTATGAGAAAAAAAAATCATTGATTGCATTTTCTTTTTATGAAAAGTCATTGAAAGTGTATTACAGTGAAGTGATAACAAAGAATCTCTGAAATAATACAGTGGTGAGATATTGTTGAAATGACAGCTGAATTGATTCCAGGCCTGATAAAATGATCATATAGGTGATTGTAAAGGTCTCCCTGTCACCCAGCCTGGGGGGAAGTCTGTGTTGCGGCATCTAAGGGCTGTGTTTCCAGCATTCTCCTGGTCAAAGTGGTATTTGTGACCTTGAAGACATCAGGGCCATTTCACTTGGATTTATTCTTAGAGACATAATATAGCTCCAGTTCATGGCAGATAGGTTACTTCATAATCAGGGCCTATTAGGAGTGTAGCAAGTCATTTCATGGAAGCCTTCAGGCAAACTCCAGGCCAAATGTATTCCTTCTTTTAGAGTCAGGCTAGAAAAACTTGCCCTAATAAACCTCCTAGGCAGTGTGGACTAAGGACGGGGCTAGGGCTGTTAAAAAAAAAAAAAAAAAAAGGACAGGGCTGGACAAGGAGTCCATCCCCAGTACAGGAAATGAGGGGTCTTTACACGGAATTTAAAGACAACAATAATAAAAATCAATCTGTTTTTTACTGTCACCGTGCACCAGCAATCCTAGGCCATGGCAGGGATAAAACATTCCTTCTTTCCCCAAAATCTATGTGGGTTTAAGTTCTGAAAATTTGCTATTGGGTAAATTTCATGTTAGCACATTTAAAATTACTTATCCTTTAATAAACATTGTATTCCACTTGGAAGTTAATTCTGAGGACCCTCAGTTATATAATCAGCCCCTAACACACGTTTCCAGCTATATGTGTTTGTTTTGAGCATTAAGTTCTTAAGGTTCAGTGCATGTTTCCAAACCCTATAATGCTAAAAATTCCCACATTTTAAGTAGATTAGAAATAAGCAGTTATTGTAACGATGAAGAAACAGAATTTCTGTTATTCTAGGTGATTACATGGAATTTTCATTTGTATTTGAAATCTGAAATAGTGAAACAGAGTGAGAACTGTGACATGTAAAGTTTTTGTTTGGTAGGCTCAAATTTCAGTGTATACAGGAAATATGAATATGTCAATATTTGTGTATGAATAAAGAGATGAGAATATTAAACTGGAATACTCTAAAATATCAATTTGGGTGTAAAATATTAGAGCAATCCTGGTGTGGGGTTGCACTCTGATGGGAGCCCCTGGGACAGACATGCATGGAGTTACAAGAGACAGGCAGCATGATTATTCTTGCTTCTAACTCTTCCCTTTCCAGACCACTTCCAGGCTCTCCTCCCTTTCTTTCCTGCCTTGGGTTTGTTCCTGGTCCGGGTCCTAAAACCTAAGAGGTGGGCATCTGATCCTCCTTCCTCTTTCCCAACCTAAGACATACTCCCAAGTTTGCAGATGACTCAAAGCTTAGCACACCAGTATAAAAGATGACAGAATGAAAATTCAAAATGATCTTGCCAGTTTGGAATGCTACACGGAAAGCATCCAGATAGGGACACATGTGAAGGCTCCATTTCAAGTTAAACAAGTCAGTATCAGGAAGGAACTTTTGGGGTTGATGGATATGTTTATTATCTTGATGGGAATAATGGTTCTGTGGACAGATGCATATGTCAGAACCTATAAAATGTACCTTTTAAATATGTGCAGTATATTATATGTCAATTTACTTCCATAAAGCCATCTAGAAAATACAACACCCTATGGGCAAACAGAGGGTAACTCTGAGGAACCTTTGAGGAAACTCAAGAGGTTCTAGTGACTATATTTTTAATTTGACCTTAAACTAATGTGAGTTTTTCACTTCAGTGAAACTAATGGAAGCACAATGTTGAGATCCAGGAAGTGCAAATAGTACCACATCTGGATATTATATTCTGGGCACCATGATTGTGAAGTGCCGACACCCAGGATCTCACAGTTGAGTGTCCAGGAGACAAGATTTGGAGCCTTCCTGGGACCCAATCTACTTGGGTCCGTCGGCAATAAACCAGTCCCTGCTAACAAGCCTCAAATGCCTACAAGAGAATGCAATCTAGATTCAAGACAGATGAGAGAAATTTATAGCTCCCCATCTCCAGGGCTTTAGAGATTCCACTAAATGGCCAGGGTTCCATGTAAACCTCACGTGCTCTATTCTGCTGGGATACTCGTGACAAATGACCTTCTTAAGCAGTGCGCACCCTCTGCATAGTTATAATGGGCTGTGGATTCTGTGCAATTCCAAGTATGCTAGTGTAATTCTACTCCTCCTCTCTCACCAAGAAAGCTTAAGGGAAGGATGGTGTAGAGTAAGGAAGATGTTATTAGAGGATAACCTTGAATCTGCTCTAACCTATAAATAAGTACTAACCTTTCACGCCCTTGAGCACTTTATGATTATTAAGAAATTACTAGCAATGTATCTCACAGCAGATAGGGCCATAGTAATGTGTTGAGTTGGCCAGCCGAAGGCTGAAGACTGCCTGGCCTCTAGGAATCCCAGGATGTAGCTCAGAGCAGCAGCCCATGCAGTATCCTCAGCTGGCTCTACACCCATCTCTCCGCTTGTTGATGCTGTGCTGGGACCACTGGGCCTGACCCCCTAGCACTGGCCACCAGATCTTACTTGATTGCCCTGCTACATCCACCTTACTTTGGCTACAGGGACCTGCTTCAGGCATATCAGAGGCCACCAGAATGGTGGGAGAATTCCAGAAACCATGTAGTACAAGGAATTATTCTAGGATTTGGTAGCATTTAACTTGGAGAAGGGAAATGAATGGGAAGCAAGGCAGTCGTCTTCGGATTCCAGAAAAACTAACCTGGCCAGGCTTGTTCCATGGGGCAAGAATCCAGAGGGCCAAATTAGGGTACAAGAGTGTTTTCTGGGGAGGCAAATTCAAGCTAACACACCGAGGAAGTTTGCAACAATTAGGATTGGCCAAAAATGAACGGACTGTTCTTAGAAACAGTGAACTTTTTCACTGTGGGAATTAGAAAATTCTTGGTCAGGGATAGACACAAGGGATTTCTGTGCTTGGATGTTCTGTGAAGTTTCTTCCTCCAGGCTCTAGAAGTCTGTGATTACAAAAAACCCTGTTTTCTTATACCTTTGAGATCCCTGTTTAGACTGTCAACTCCAACCTGAGTTTACATATCCACTTCCTCCCAGGGAGCTCAGCACTTCCCTGCATGTCACTGAACTTGTTTTTATCAATCTTTTTTTTTTCTTCCGTGGCAGGGATTTCTCTTCCCTGCATTGCAGGAGTGTGCAGTTGGGGCCCAGAGATATAGGATCACATCAGATTGCACGCACTCTGGCTGTCAGGTTACGTCTTGAAGTATGGTTCCTGTGTAGCCTGTTCTGTTTGAATGGCAGGTTTAATATGGGGACACGCGGCTCTGGAATGGGAACACTAGGGAGCCGGAAGTGCAGGGTTAGGAGCCTCATCTTCCTGTGTATCTCTCCCTCACCCAGGGAATGGGCATGCATTACTCCTCCTCATCACTTCCAGCCTCTCTCTGAGCTGGGAGAATACATCTGATGACACTAGTGACATCACTAACCTTGTAATTGTTACTGTTGCAAAACCCACAGAATCGGGGCATATATCATAGCGTGTAGACCTCCTTTTGTGTACACCACTGTCCTGCTTCTTGCCTCATCATAGTGTAGATAATTATGATTTGATAGTCTTTGGGGAAGGGGACATTACGTTCAACAATGAGAAGGACATGTCACACAAAATGCCTCTTCCCACGACACAGTGCGGATGGCCTGTGACTTTTGGCCAGGGGACCATAAGGAATTTCGGCCCATTCCCTTGGGCTGGAAGACTTCCTGCATTCCTCAGGCATCTTCTCCAGTGTGTTCCGGGAATACCTTGTGCTCCCCTGTCATAGTCTTGTCACACTGCATGGTGACTGCAAGTTCAGTAGTTTCTCTGGTAAAATCCGTGGCATTCCCAGTGTCTAACACAGATAGGTCATGACGTACTCTTGCCTGGATTGAACCGAAGGGCTTACATGCCGAGGGCAATAGTGTCCCCCACATTGGTCACGTGAGAATATCTGCTAAAGGAATAGTTATAGCTGGAAGAGACCTTTGGAAGCCCAAGTTCCTCATTTTGAAAAGTGGGAATCTCAAGTCTAGAAAGACAAGGACTGGCCCACTGAGCCAGTACCAGAACCCGGGTCTCCCACCAGCCAGCACGGTGCCCTTTCCACGGTGCCCCCCAGTCACGCGTCTTCTCCTCATTTGCAGCCTCGTTAACTTTGTGTGCCACACCTGCTTCAAGAGGCAGGAGAAGCTCCATCGCTGCGGGCAGTGCAAGTTTGCCCACTACTGTGACCGCACCTGCCAGAAGGACGCTTGGCTGAACCACAAGAACGAGTGTTCGGCCATCAAGAGATACGGGAAGGTGCCCAATGAGAACATCAGGTCAGAACTGGGCCCAGGGTGGTGCTTGGGATTCCCAAATGTCAGCCTGGGGATCAGAGCAGTGACACCATTCCCAGGCTCAAGGAAGCCAGGCCGACTGCAAATCAGGAAAGAGCCTCAGAGAGATCGAATCTGGTCACTTCTTTTGTTCACACCCTTCATGTCTCGGAGGGAGAACAGGCTGTCTACAGCAGCAACCCCAAACTGTAGCCGCTGCTGGAGCCGGCCTGCAGACTGCTCCTGTACGGCTCTCCAGTGCTTAGTATTTTAAAACTGATCCACCAATGTTTACAAATCGGGAAATTTCACATTTTAAAAATCAGGGTTTCTGGCTTCTCTTGAAAAAAAAAAAACTGAAGATCTGGAAAAATGAGCTGGAGCCTAGGGTGGAGTATGCCCCCTCTGTCTCACACTAAAGGCCTTGTGCTCTCCGGGTCCTCTCCTGTCCCTTTTTGCTCCCTCTCCTCCCTCAGATCCCTCTGCTCCTGCCAGGCCAGAGCCCTCCCTGCTCCCTGGCCCTTCCCTGCCGGGGCTGCCCCCGCGCCTTTGCTCACACTGTTTCCCCACCCTGACCGCCTTTTCCACTTTGTCTCTACCCAGTCATTAAGAATACAAGTAAGTTCACACGTGACACAGCCATCTGTTTCCTCACTCTGTCTCCTGAATACCTCTGGAGGGCAGCATAGCAGCGAATATTGTCCCTACTGGCCACCAGATAGGTTCAGGGAGGTCAAGTGACTTGCTCAGGCTCACACAGTAAGAAGTGGAAACAGTTCATCCAACTCCTTATCAGCGTTTTCATCCCATCAAGACATACTGTCAGGAGAGACCCAGGCTGCTGCACCTCTTGCGTCCTCAGGCCCCCCAGGACCTGGCTCCTGCCCACCTCTCTGCCTTTATCTGGTCTCTAATCCTTGCTCCCCGTGCTCCAGCCACCCTGATCCTCTTGCTGTTTCTCCATCATGCGGAGCTCGTTTCTCCTTCGGGGCCTTTGCCTGTGCTGCTCTCTCCTCCTGACCTGCTCTCTCCCCAGCCTTGAAGAGCTAGCTCCATCTGTCCCTTTCCAGTTGTAGCCCAAATGTGCCTCCTCCTGATACCTCCCCAGATGGCCTCAGCTTCTCCTCCCCCAGCCACTCTCTATCATGTCACCCTGTTTTATTTTGCGTAGTACTTACTACTTAAAATGATTGTGTTTACTATGTCTCACCCACTATAAGAAGCATCAGGATAGAAGAAATTCTATCCATCTAGTTCAAGATTGTATCTTGGGCCCAGCATTGTCCCTGGAATGTATTAGGCACCTAGTGTTTGTCAAATGAATGAATGAATGAATGAATGAATGCAGCGGTGGCCCTCTGACACTGCCCTCTCCACAGGCTGGCAGCGCGCATCATGTGGAGAGTGGAGAGAGAGGGCACCGGGCTCACGGAGGGCTGCCTAGTCTCCGTGGATGACTTGCAGAACCACGTGGAGCACTTTGGGGAGGAGGAGCAGAAGGAGCTGCGGGTGGACGTGGACACCTTCTTGCAGTACTGGCCGCCCCAGAGCCAGCAGTTCAGCATGCAGTACATCTCGCACATCTTCGGAGTGGTAGGGCCCTGGGTACCCTCCTCTGTCCTCCCTGTCCTTCTCCTCCTTCCTTCCCTGCCCCCCCTTTGGGAGGGTGGGGTTTTTCAGAGGTGAACAGCTCTAAAGGGGAGGCCCCTTTGGCCCTGGATGGTGACTTCTATTTCCATAAAGACTGTGTCTCCCCAGGCAGCCAGAGGCTCTGGGGATGTCTGCCCTCAATTTACCAGATGTAGCAGAACCTCCTACTCACCCTTCCATTTCCAAGCTCAGGGACAGACCCCTAAACGATTCAACTAAAAAAAATTCAGAGATTCTAGTGTATGAGTCCTCTTAAAGGAGGTACATTGGTGACAGCTGGGATTGTCCAACTGATTGTCCAAGAGTTTCCAGAAGCTGCCAGGCCAGAGGGGAGGCCAAGAAAGGACTGAGGGGGGACAGAATCTGAAATGAAGACCTCACATCTCATACTCTATTTTTCTGCCCTTGTCTACAATGGGGTCACTCGTGCCCTATCTGAAATTGGCATCCTACATACAAACTTTTATTCATTTATTTTCTCTGGACGATAGATTTGGATGGTAATTTATCTTCTTGCTTATCTGTGCTTTCTAAATTTTCTTCTCTCCACATTGAAAACAAAGATCCACAGTCACCATCCCTTCCTGCCCACCAGTCACTTTGGAAGCCTTTGTCCAGGTCTGCCAGACAGGATTGATAGGGAGCAGGGCAGAGGGGCATGAGCCAGGGAGAGGGGAGTCAGTGCTCGGTGGGGGGAACACCAAAGCCAGGTGAGGCTGCAAGAGTCCAGGAGGTGGGGTGGGGGGCCTGGTGGATCAGGAGGCCCAGTCCTGGGGCTGTGATTGTAGACATCTTCCATCTGGCAGGCCAGGCCCCCTATGTGGTGATGGCAAGCAGGCTGTTGTCATAGCAACAACAGTATGATCACACTCAACATCTCCCCAGTCTTCACCGTGTGGAAAGAGAGATTGTGGAGGCTTGGTTAGTCTAAAATCTGCAGGATGGGTCAGCAGGCTGGAGACCCAGAGAAGAGTTGCAGCTTGAGTCCAAAGGCCGTCTGCTGGCAGAATTCCTTCTTGCTCAGCAGAGGTCAGCCTTCCTTCTATTAAGGTCCTCAGCTGACTGGATGAGACCCACTCACATGATGGAGGGCACTCTGCTTTATTCAAAGGTCACCAATTTAAATGTTAATCTCATGCAAAAAACACCTTCACAGAAACATACATAAGAATGTTTGACCAAATATTTGGGCCCCAGGGCCCAGCCATGTTGGCACATAAAATTAACCACCACAGCTTCCCATGTATTATTTCATACAGTCTTTACAACACCAGGTGAGATCCATGCTTTTAACATTTCTATTTTATAGAAGAGAGACCCTAGGCCCAGAGAGGTTATTTGACCTCTGAAGGCCATATGGTTAGCAAGTGCCCAGGGAAGGTCTAGCAGCAGTCTGTGCTCTCTGGGGCCAGAGTTTTTACTTTTAATTGTTGTGCTCTGTAGCCTTGAGGCGAATTTGTGTGTTAGACCAATCCTGAACATCTTTAAGTGGTCTAGGGACCAGGGCCACAGATGGCATAATTACCAAAGGTTAGAGTTGAAGGGATCCTTAGAGTTCATCTAGTCCAACTTATTCAACCAACAGATGGGAAAACCAGAACTCAGAGAAGAAAGAAATTTGCCCAAAGTAATACAGTTTGTTAGGGGTCCTTACAGGCTTAACGTCATGCACTTGCTAAGTGTCCTTTGAGAATAAATGGAGAAAGTGATACTCCTCCAAATCTGTAACAAACAGCCACGCTAGTACATAAATGCATACTGTATTCATATATGTATTTATATATAAAGTAGAAATTCATGTGTAGCTATTAACGTATTCTAGGTTGTATGTATTGTTGTGCGTTTTTTCATATCATAAGAGCAGATATTTGGAATCTGTTTCTATAAAGAATGACTTACTTTTAAGGAAAAGAAGATCAGTTGAATGCCACATTAGTAATAACCAACTTGATTCCCCTTGCATTTCAGATACAGGTGTTAAATATGGCACCATCAGATTTTGAATTGAAAATTGTGAATAAGGAGTATAAAACTATCCCCCAGACACAAAATAACTCAGAAGAGACATCAATTTTATTTTGTGAACAGCTATAGGAGTTGAGGATGAGTAGGCAAAGGAAGCAGGAGAGGGAGAAGCAGACACACACACACACACACACACACACAGCAGGGCATGGAGAGAAAAACCATGACAGACACTGAGGAAGACTTATGTCAGACCAAGATATAGAAAAAGGAGATTTTCATCTTTTTGTTTTTGTTTTTGCTTTGTTTTAGACAGAGTTTCTCTCTATTACCCAGGCTAGAGTGCAGTGGCATCAACTTAGCTCATAGCAACCTCAAACTCAAGTGATCCTCCTGCCCCAGCCTCCTGAGTAGCTGGGACTGCAGGCTCACAGCACCAAGCCTGGCTAATTTTTCTATTTTTAGTAGAGACGGGGTCTCACTCTTGCTCAGGCTGACCTCAAACTCCTGAACTCAAGCAGTCCTCCTGCCTCAGCCTCCCAGAGCACTAGGATTACAGGTGTGAGCTACCACACCCAGCCTCATTTTCATCTTTGGCCTTTTTAGAATACAGGCACAAAATACTTGCAAGGTAGGGCTACAGTTTTTGCCGATATGGAACTCTCCCATAGTATTAATCTTGTTGGTCATTTGGAGTTACTCAGAGAACAGGGAACTAGTTGTTTTGTTTCCAGACTGTATAAGCATCTCCAGGGCAAGACTGGGTCTTCTGTTTTTTTAAACCCCTTTCAACAGCTAGAATGATGTTCTGTCCCTAGTCTGTGTCTGTTGACTGACTCTTTTATCTTTTCCTGTGGGTAGATTAACTGCAACGGCTTCACTCTCAGTGACCAGAGAGGCCTGCAGGCAGTGGGCGTGGGCATCTTCCCCAACCTGGGCCTGGTGAACCATGACTGTTGGCCCAACTGCACCGTCATATTTAACAACGGCAAGTGAGTATGTCTTAAACTGGGGGTACCTGATGGGCATAAGGAGACCTTATGGTATTTTTTTCCACTTGACTTAAGCCAAAGTCAACCTGTTGAAGCTGGACTAGCATGGATTTCAAACATACAGCAAATAGGAACCTCATTCTAGAATAACTGTGGATGGGAGAAAGGTGTCAGGGAGGATATCAAAGAATTCAACATGGGTTATTTCTGAGTCTTTGCATTTCTCTTGAGGCTGCCTAGATGTGTTAGGTAAACCCCTAATTACTATTTTAAAACGTGAAGCCTGGGATTATCCCTAGAGGCAGGTCATTGTAGAACGACTTTGACTGAGAAGGGGTGTGGCAGAAGCATGCTATTAGTCCAGGTGCCAGCAGGAGTCAGGAGGCACACTCAAAAGGGTTTACCCAAATAGAATTTAATGAAGGGACAATTTACAGAAGTGTGGGTAAAGTTTAAGAAACTAGCAAGGAATGATGAAGTGTCCCAGGTCTAACAACATGTGAGACCATTACCACCCCTACCTCTGGAGGGGCGAGTGAAGGAAGTGCTGTTTCTGCAGCCAGTGAGTGCCAAGTGTGGTGGAGGGGCCCCTACCAGCTCGGCTGTGGCTTACAGCTGTGCCTGCAGAGAAACCAGCCACTGCTGAAACCATGGAGTGGCAGAGAGAAAGCTAGTGGACTAAATACCCCAGCCTCTCATTCTTCCCACCTTTTGACATCCTCCTGTTGGCCAAACCCCAACCTGAAGCCAGAGAGCAAAGGAACCTGCATGAGCAGCCCTCAGGCCCCAGGAAGGCTCAGATCAGTGACATAAGGGCAAAGAATGGATCTTGGGGATGGGACACAAATGGAGAAAAATCAGCAAACGGGATGAGCCTCTGGTTGTCCCCAGCTCAGATTAGGGAGATGTGGGGGGATGAGGCCCCAGCAATATTAATTGCTTTTGCTCTTAGAGATGAGCTATCATGACAGGTGCAAGTCTACTCTGAGCCATCGGTAGTGAGCATGTTTCCCCTCCAAACTTCCTAGAAGCCAAAGACAATGGTTTCTGGTTCTCAGCTGAGGACCCAGACTAAGCTTTAATATAACAAAGACTTTGATTTCCCTTTTCCTTCCTATTTTTGAAACCAGGCTCTTAAGTAATTGAGAAAGTCTCTCAAGATGGGAAAGTTTATTTTGGACCCAGATGATAATCTTTTCTTAGCGTTTATGTTTCCTTTCCTAAGCCTCTTGGGGTCATTGGCCTGGACCTCATGGAATCCGCCCTAGAGGGCTGTTGTCCAAGCTTAACCTGCTTGGCCAAGAGGATCAAATTCAGCCACACACAGGGCAGAGCTTTAGAGATGGTGCTCCCCTAAGTGGTGGTCCAGGGCTCCTTTTGTCACTATGTGTAACGACCACAGAAGCCTAGGAGCTCTTTCCTCAGGTCATCTTCCGTGTTTACTCTGTCTTCTTTGCATCTACTAATTTCTAGCACTCATGTTTTATCCAGGCTTCTTGGCTTTTGTGCAAGAAGGTGGCTTTGCAGTTACTGCCTAGCTGCCTGCCATAGTGGAAAGAACCCTGGACATGGGGTTAGGGGCCCGATTCTAACCCTGTCAATTTTTACATGCTACCTGCATAACCCAACCAGTCTCCATTGGAGTTCAAACTCTCCCCAAGACAGACATCCAAAGAGGCAATGCTTATTTGTCCAGGATGCTTGTTAGTGGGATAATAATAACAACATTCAGTATGTTTTTTAGATGCATCTTCTCATGACAGTCTCATTACAGGTGAAGCCCAGGGAACGAAAGTAACTTGCTCAGGGCTGAGTACCCTCTCTTTCTAAATTCAGTGCACTTTCCACTATACCAGGCTGTGTCTTAGCTGGTAAGAGCTGCTAGAAGGGGCTGAGATAAAGTTGCTGCAGTGGCCAAAGCTTTGATTGTGTAACCCAGAATGCTGTGCACCCTTGCTAGCCACACTGGATCAGCCAATGGTAATGATTTCCATTCGGGTGTCTGTTTTGTCTTTCAGTCATGAGGCAGTGAAAGCCATGTTTCACACCCAGATGAGGTGGGTCAGTCCTTCCAAGCATCCCTGCTCCTCTGACCCATCTCCCTCATTTTCCTGGTTTGCTGAGGCCCATTTCCAAGACTCCTTGGCTGTTGTCGGTCTGTAATGTCTTTCTGCACCCCAGTGTCTCATCTTCATTGAATGGCATATTTTTAATGCATTTAAATTAACAATGTATTCCTTGTCCACACACCACCTGCCTTGCCTTTGCTTTATTTTCCTTTCTTTCTTCCCGCTCTGTCACTGCTCACTTCCACTGTTCCTCCCCCCTCACAGCATGAACCCTTCTAGTCCACACCATCTTAGCAGAAGTCTATATTGTCCCCTTAAACCCTGCTTACCATGAAATGAGGACTGTTGATACTATTGACCTACTAAAGGACTGTGTCTGCTTGTAAGCCCTGACTTCTCACCCAGACACTATGCTATGGGGAAATAGCATCCTTACTGTGATATTTTGATAAATATCTATTCATAGTATTCTGTTTACCACTTCTGGCCAACTATGAATTAGTGGTTTAGGTTAAATTTTACTTTTGATGTTTTTTAATGACAAACCAATGGACCCAGATGGGTCTTTTTCTCAGGCTGAAAGTCCTTGAAATGGTCTTTGTATTAAGAACAAAACGCTGTGTGGGAGTTTGGGCTTTGGGAAAGCAGGGGTAGGAGTGGCCAGTGTATACGAGCTGTGTTGGTGTGCACTGCATGTGACTTTGACGATGCACATCATGTCCTGAGCTTGGGTTCCACATCTGTAGAGCAAAGATCAAGAGGAGAGCATCTCCAGGGACCTTCCCGGTTCTAAGTCTCTGTGTTCTGGGCTCTGTTCCTAACCTCTGCAAGGAATACGTAAATAACTTGCCTACTTGTGGCTCCATTAGCTGAGCTATATTGCAGAGTGTTGGGGAAGGAAGGGGTCTGGGGCCCAGGGTGGGAAAGAGACTCGTCCAAGGAAACTGGTTGGAGGGAGGGACGAGGCTAAACCCCTCATCTCCTGACTCCCACAGTGAGATTATTCCATGTTGGTCACCATTGTTCTTCCTCCAACCCCCAGTTCCAAGTAAGGTAAAATGGGGTGAACATATATGTATTTTTTCATATTTAAGTGACATTAAATTAATTTGGTTTTGAAAATTCTCTAATACCATTAGAGAATTAATCTAAGGCACCCTGAAATCTTATAAAAATTGTCCAACCATGATGGGAAGCAAAGTTACTGGAAGTTCCAACCCAGTTGGCCCCTGAGTCACTGTTGAATTAGGATATGTCACTACAGTGAGCTGCCTCTGTAAGGGGGCTGGTATGGGAAGAACTGATTACTTACCCCACCAGGGCCAGACACCGGAGATCCACACTTCACACTGGCCCAGGAGTTGCTCACACAGAACTATTTAGGACATTAGTGGAGTCCTAAAAAGCAAGGGCTTTGATGCATCTCATTCCCTGTGCATCATGGACCTGGAGGGCAGCTTGGGAACAATCAGGCAAGGCCAGTATGACGTGGGGAATCGTGAATGGCACTTGAGTTCCACTCCTGACTGGTGCCACAGTGTGTGGGACCTTGGGGGAAGTTGCTTACTTCTCTTGTGTCAGCATCGTCATTTGAGAATTGAGAGTCCCCTGAACTCAGACATACTAGGCTTCTAAGCAGAGCTGTGAGCAGAATCACCCAGCCTTCCTCTCCTACTTGTTTTTCATCACTTGCTGCTGAAAATTGGGGTGGGGAAGAAAGGAAAGAAAGAATAAGAGATGAGCAGGCACTTAGGTTTTTCCAGCTTCCATATGAGGTTGTTTTTATACATATTATCACATTTATTGGGCATGTCAGTGTATCCCGCTTTGGGAGGTTTGTTATGCTTAAGTGCTCACTTTAGATGCCTGGACATGCATACCACTGCCATTCAGCAGTTGCTCCCTTGGGTGTCATCTCAGAGTGTGGGGCTGCCTTTGACTGGGACCCTTCTGGGGTGCAGGAATCTCCCCCTGCCTTTTGCATGGTGTCTGACTAAGTTTTTCTGGGAGGTAAAAGAAATGACCACAGATCTCTGTGCAGATTTTCTCCCCAGCCCTCTGCATCCTGCCACTTGCTGTCTGGGTGATGGTTTCCCCCAGGCTTTGAGGCCCCAGGATCTTGAGGAGATACAGGAGAATGGCTTAGGACCCAACTTGCAGGCCTCACCACTTGTTTTCTGCAGCTGTCTGGCCTTGCCTGGAGGGTATGTGGCTGAGCGGCCCACGGGCTAGTCTCTACCTGTTGGGCTCAGCTGGATGTCTCTTCTGCAAGGGGCTTTTTCCTTCAGCACCTTCAGTGTCTATTACATGGTAAGGTGGATAGTGCTGTGAGACCAGGTCTAAGCCAAAAGGGCATTGGAATGCCATCTCCTCTTGCTAACCACCTTCAACCGATAAGCCACATCTCTTAGAAAACACAGATATAAACAATGCAGAGGGCTGACAGAGCCAGCCTTTTGCCTTCACTGGTCTCCAGTGGGCATAGTTGCTTTTTTTTTTTTTTTCGAGCCTCTCACTAGATTAAGGCATAATCTCTTTATAGGCCTGAACCATTGGGCTAAAGGTCAAGGTAAGAGGAAGATTAAAGTTAGACACAGAGTGGGCCAAGACTGTGGATAACTGAATGTGTGTGTGTTTCTGAGAGGGTAGTCCCCAGACTAACCAGAAATGGTTTTTAGGTCTTTTCTTGTTTGGAGTTTTTGCCTTAGGACTTCTCCCTTCCTTTGTTACAGCTAAATGAACGGGGCTGACACCAGGTGTGGAAGCTGCGTATGGTCTTATGACCGCGTCCAGCCCTCTACTGGGCGTCTGTGTGAACTGATTCCAGAGCCATTAATGGAATGGAGCAGATTTGACTGTTACAATGAGTGGCGTGGAATTATTCAGAAAACTGTCCTTTAAGTCACGTTCCCCTTTTGAGGGGAATATGGGAGTTTTCTCAGATTGCTAGTGGAAATCACTGTCTTTGAGGCTCGGCTTCATGCAGCCTTGGAGGGCACAGATCCATTCTCATAGGCCTAGATTCTACTTACTCTTTTTTATTCCCCCACCCCACTCCAGAATTGAGCTCCGGGCTCTGGGCAAGATCTCAGAAGGAGAGGAGCTGACTGTGTCCTATATCGACTTCCTCAATGTCAGTGAAGAACGCAAGAAGCAGCTGAAGAAGCAGTACTACTTTGACTGCACGTGTGAGCACTGCCAGAAAAAGCTGAAGGACGACCTCTTCCTGGGGGTGAAAGCCGACCCCAAGGTACATGCAGCCCTGCCACTGCAAAGTTTGTGGCCGTCTTCTGCAGGGGCCAGTCAAGGGTGGTTTTGCACCCCTGTCCAGAGCTTCCCAGGGAAGCGGCCTGTAAGCCCTGGGGAGGTGGCATGGGATGGTGGACAGACCGCCGCAGGTGGGTCCCAGCTAGTGTCCTGGCACCACCGCTTGCCAGGTGTTTGGGGAAGTTGCTCAGTTTTCCCAACTGTAAAATAGGAATGATTGGGGCCATCATTCCTACGAGAGGTGTTATAAGGGTTAAGCAAGATGATGCATGCTTAAGGCACTGGCATACTGAAGAGACACTCAGCAAATGTTGCTTCCTCCCATTGCCGCTTTGCAGGTTAAGTAATGCTGAGGATTCAGATATCAAGACCAGATGGGAAAAGAGATTTGTTGTCTGGTTATCATGAAGATATTCCTAGTCCCGAGGCAATGGGAGTTATGGAGACGGGGGAATATTTAGATGGGTTAACATCCTTAACTCTGGGGTCGCTGTTGCTGGCTGCTGGTGAGCACATTGAGAGGAGATTGCCAGAGCCAGGATTGCTGAGGGCATGTCAGGAGCTCAGCTCAGTTGGGAGAGGGAGCTGAGCTGCCAGGTGTCAGAGTGGCCGGTGAAAGCAACAACCCAGGAATGAGAGTGACATCTTTAACCACTTATTGCAATAGTATCAGCAAGAAGCTAAAACCGTAGAAAGTGCTGACTCCTCCTGGTCTACATCCTCCCCTGGCGTGGTGCAGGTGCACAGGGAGGGTCCGTTTATCAGCACAGTGGGGGGCGTCTCACTACTGAGGGAGCCCAACAAAAGGCTCTGGCAGTTTTGTGGAACTTGAGGTTGGGGGGCGACTGAGGGGGAAGGGACAGGAGTGGAAAAGTACTCGGTATGGAGTCAGAGTGGGGGCAAGTCTTCAAGCTTTCCCCCTCCTCCTCTCCTAAGGAGGCCAGATAAAGAGACCCAGGAACAAAGGCACCGGGGCAAGGAATGCAAACATGTGAAGAACAACCAGCCAGGGGAGCCTGAGTCCTTGCAGCCCCCCTCAGAGAAGGCCAGGCACTGGCTGTGCACCGTGTCTGGTGTGGGGAGAGCAGGCTTCCCCTGAGGCCTGTCAGGTACAACCTTTGTGATTGCCTATGGTGAGGCCTGAAAAATCCCACATAGGCTTTTAACGAGGAGCCAGACTCCTCAGGGGAGGTTGGCTGAGCATCTCTGTGTAACGACAGTCCACTTGTCCACATAGCTATTCAGCAGGCTGAGGCGGGAGGATCACTTGAGCCCAGGAGTTTGAGTCCAGCCTAGGCAACACAGCAAGACCCCGTCTCTAAACAAAATATAGATACGCAATTAACTTTTGCATCTTATGTGTGGGCAGAAATTTGGCTCTGGTTAGAGCAAAGGCTACAAGCAAAACTGGCTCCTCAGTACAGCTGACGTGGCCCCCTCAGTGACTGTCATTACCCAATGCAATGGTGTTGGCATGAATGCTCAGATGACACTGTTCCCTCCCTTGACTCACCTCTCCCTTTCATCCTCTGGCTATTCTATTTTTTTTTCTTGCCACAAACTTGTTTTTATTCTTAATATATAATATTTTCCCCTTTGACCAAAAAATTCTACTTCTAAGACTCTACCCTGCAGATATACTTGCACATGTGCACAGAGATACATGTATACAGCAGCATTGTGGCAGCACTGTTGGGAACAACAAAATGTTGAGTGAAACCAAGTAACTACCAGTAGGGAAATATTTCAATGAAGGAAATACCCCACAACTGTTACAATTAACAAGGTAGATCTTTATGTGTAGATATGGAATGAGCTCTATTTCTTAAGGGAAAAGAATTAAGGGACCAAACAATGCCATGTGTATTAGTCTGCTAGAGCTGCTATAGCGAAGGAAGTCCCACAAACTGGGAGGCTTAAACAACAGAAATTTGTCTCACCGTTTTGGAGTGTTGGTTCCTTCCAAGGGTGGTGAGAGAAGGATCTGTTTCAGACCTCTCTCCTGGGCTTGTAGATGGCCATCGTCTCCCTGTGTCTCTTCACACGGTCTTCCCTCCGTGCTTGTCATTTTCTCTTCACATGGCATTCTTTTTATAAGGACACCAGTCATATTGGATTAGGGGCCCACCCTAATGCAGTATGAGCTCATCCTAACTAATTACATCTACAATGACCCTATTGCCAAATAAGGTCACATTTTGAGGTACTGGGGGTTAGACTTCAATGTATATGAATTTTGGGGGATGCAGTTCAACCCATAACACTGTGTATGCTACCTTTTATGGACATGAAAAGGGGTGTACACACTCATGCACAGACCCATGCCCATCCGTGTGGATGCAAGCATAGTCACTCTCCATACAGACAGAAGTAGGAAGAGGGAGCTGTGACTGATAGGTCAACAATACCTGGGGTGGGGAAACTGAGAGTCATCCCTCTCAGGCAGGAGACAGCACCTGGGACCCAAGGATTGATGTGCTTTCTATAAGAACAACCTCCTTGTTCGAGAATCAAAGGTTCTGTATTCCAGGAAATGTATACATATGGGAGGCACCCAGCATAGCATCGTAGGTGCTACAGAGAATAAGCTACTGCATCCGCCCTCACCCTGACCTTCAAAAGCTGCCCTCTTTACAATCTTCCAAAATTAAATAAAACAACGATGTATTGTTTCTCTGAACCCTCTTTTTTTTTTTCGAGACAGAGTCTCACTCTGTTGCCTAGGCTAGAGTGCCGTGGCATCGGCCTAGCTCACAGCAACCTCAAACTCCTGGGCTCAAGCAATCCTTCTGCCTCAGCCTCCCAAGTAGCTGGGACTACAGTCATGTGCCACCATGCCCGGCTAATTTTTCCTATGTATTTTTAGTTGGCCAGTTAATTTCTTTCTATTTTTAGTAGAGACAGGGTCTCGTTCTTGCTCAGGCTGGTTTCGAACTCCTGACCTTGAGCAATCCTCCCGCCTCAGCCTCCCAGAGTGCTAGGATTGTAGGTGTGAGCCACCACTCCTGGCCTCTCTGAATCCTTTGATGTTTACCTGGTAGTTTCCATAGTTAAGCTGGTGATGTACAGCCTTTAGTTCCTATTCCTTCACTTTAGATATTCTGTTACCAGCTAGTGACAATATGCCCACGTCTTCCAGTCTGAATTGCAGAGTTGGCATCTCTCTTGATATGAAAGATGGATGATTTCTGCTTGAGCCTACCTGGATTCAAAGCAGAAGTTTTCTATTATTTTTTTTCGCACCAAATTAGATTTCGCTATTCAAATAAGTAAGTCAAAATAAAAATAACTCACCTTTAAAAACTGAGCAGAAAAAAATTAAGTGCAGTATACCTATTTAAAAGCAAATTCCTCCTAAGACATAAAAAAAGGCCACGATGATGTAGTAGAAAAAATAGTGGGAAAAAGAATTAGGAGGTGTATGTTCTAGTTCTGGCTGTGACCCTAAATGTCTGAGCTTGGGCAGGTCTCTTCCTTTTGGACCTCAGTTTCCTTACCTGTAAAATAGGAAGCTGGATTAACTTAGTAACGGTTCCTTCAAGCTGGACTATCAACAATGTCACCGCAGTTGTTTTTCTTTCTTTTCCTTATAATGCTTTATCCTAGCCTGATAAACACCCCACCTCAGTATGCCAGCCTCAGACATTTAATTGGCATCAAAATCTTTTTTAGGTCCTTTAATTAATACTTGTATATGTAAATCTAAATAGAAATAAAAACCAAATATTTTTTAAATGAGAATATAACACCACAATTTCTAACATTTCCCTCAATTGTATTTCTGGACTGTCTTTGTTTAGGCTTCTTAGGTCTTTCTTTTTCTCTCTCCAGCCTTCACCCATGATTTTCACAATAGGAATGTGCAACATCCCTCTTAATCCCCCACCCCCCGCCCCATCCCATTCTTCCCCCTCCCCCTCTGGCTCCTGCCTCTCTCTTCCTCCTTGCTTTGTATTTGTTTGGATGCTTTTGGAGAGGGCAGTTCAGGAGTTCCTTAAATCCCATCTGCAAATAGGAAGGTCCCCACCTTTACTCTGAAAAGCAGAGCTAAGTGGAACAGCCCTGTTTACTTTCTCAGAATGGATTTATCACATATTGCACTTTTTAATTAACAACCTTTCTGCAAGGTTGTTTTGGGAATCTTGGAAATTGCCACTTTTAAAAAAATCGATTCACTTCCAGAGCTTAAAGTGACACTCTTCCTTACATCATCAAATTAAGCAAGACTTTTTATTAACACCTAAATGCTTGGTATTCTCCAAATCTACCCTGCAAGCTACTGATTACTCCAGAAGATTCACTAAGAATTTTGAGTTTTAAAGGTTATGGAACTTACAGTAGATTAGAGGCTAGTGGTTATAAACCAGATGTGATTTTGCGAGTCATTACTTGGGCAACAAGCTATGGATGAAACTAAAAATGTAAGTCTGACAGATTGACGGTATACCTCTGGACCACCAGTCATAGAACTCTGCACAACTGGGCAAGAGTTTACTAATGCACTTGATTCAGATGGCCTTAGGAAAGCAGACACACACTGAAATGACTTGTCTGAAGCAAAGACATGATTCCAGTTAACAGAAGGCTAAACAACACTCCGGGTCTAGAAGGCAGCAGCTGAGTAGTGGCAGGAAGGCAGCCAGAAGCCAGAAATCGCAGCCAAATCAAAAGTCAAGGCAAAGGTTAAGCCAGGAGTGAGACCTGCAAGCAGAAGTCAGAGCACTGATGGGTGCATCAGTTGTTGGGGTTAGGCCATGGGACACACAGAGGAATTCCAGGGAAGCCCAGATACAGAGGGTTTGGAAACAAGGGTCGTCAAAATTGTAGGGATAGTCAAGAACTTTGCAGAAGCCACAGCAGGTAAGGTGGGCAGAAGGACACATACAGTACCCCTTTCCTTAGGAGATCCTGCCCCTGAAGCAGGCTGTCCTGGCCAGAAGCCTCTCCCACTGTAAGATGGACACCTCCTGGCTCAGGACAGCTGGGAGACTAAGGGAAGATGATCTCCATCTGCAGAGGGGGATATATTTTCATTGGAACAAATGCACATCATCTTGTTACTTCTTGGTAGTTTACTGAGGGTAACCTCACAAAACAATGTGAGCAGCAAATTTAAAGGAAGCTATTGAGCCTAATTCTCTATAGTGAAAAAACTGGACAACCAGAGAACTGGTTAAATAAATTATTCTAGAGTCGTACAGTGGAAAACTCTACATTAATTAAAAGTGATGATATAGATATTTTTATATTGATATGGGAAAATGTCTACAGTCTTCTGAGTGAGAAAATGCTATATACAGAAATATGTATTATTTTGGTTAGAAAAAAGATTTGATCCAATTGGCATGTACACACACACTTATATGTACACATATAAAACTACTTTCAGCCAGTACTCACTGGTGAGCCACATAGACATACTCATTGTGGATGGCTAGAGTCTGTGTTTTGATTGGCCAGTGCCTTTCCTGTACCAGTCATTAAATATTTTAAATATTATTCTTGTATATATGCATAGGAAAATGTTCTTCCAGATGCTAACTGTGATATTTGGGTGGGTTATGGGGATTTCTACTTTTTTTCTCCATACTTTTTTATATTGTTTTAATTTGTCACAACTTGCATATGTTAATTTTACAGTCAGAATAAATAATAAAATTGTTTTCACTTTGGAAAAAATTTATGCAATATTTGCTTAAGCAAAAAGAGTTTCAGAAAAGAGCTTCTGATAGGAATAAGAATAGCAAGGAAATTTCTCCTTTGGACTTTGAGAAATGTGGCACTTTTTATTCAAATTTATGATGTTTTCATGGGAACTGGCTTCTTAATTATGATACTTCCTTGCTTCAAATATCAAAATCTTGGGGTGTTTTTTTTTGTTTTTTTTTTTGACGAAATGGCTAGGCTGCTTAGGCAAATGCAATAAGCTTAATGAGTCTAGATTTCATAGAGACAGCTGTTTCTCCTGATATCCTTTCGGTCAAGACAAGGGAAATATGGGCTAGATGCTAAGATATTTAGAAGAGTTTGAATAACCATAATCAGAAGGACCCTCCTTAATGAACTTCAGTGGCAAGCTGGAGTATGATTTTTAGGTCAAGTTCTCGGGCTCCGTCTTCAGCCGTGTGCTGGCTAGTATCAATATTTAAATCAATGACTTGAGTGAAGATAAAAGTACAAAGCCTGTAGAATATAGAGTTGACTTAAAGCAAAGAGGAAGAATGGCAAATATTTTTGGGTGATAGCATCCAAAATGCCAGAGAAAACACAACAGGGATCAATGTCAGCTTCTGCTCTGGGGTCCAAAGGCCCAGGAACGAGCTCTGGCTGGCAGCAAGGCACAGGGACTTGGTTCATAGAAAACACAACCTGAGTCAGAAGCATGATGAAGGAGCTGGAGAAGCTACAGGGACCTTGGGTAGCATTTTCAGGAACGAGGCATTCAGAATGAGGAAGGCTTAATCTTGCAGGACGTGGAATGTCAAAGATGGCAGCCTTTCAAAGGTAGAGTGGGCAGCCTCGTGAAGGGGTCTCGGCTCAATGTCTCTCCCTTTCCCAGCCCTCTCAGGAAGCGGTGAAAGAGATGATACAATTCTCCAAGGATACACTGGAAAAAATAGACAAGGCTCGCTCTGAGGGTTTGTATCATGAGGTAAGAATTCACTTTTTATAGAAGATGAGGGTGGAGAGGAGGGTGGACAGGTTCTCTAGTAAGGGAGGGAAATGGGGTGAGGGAGGCTGCCAAGCAGGTTGTTTTTCTGGAAGATGTCCTTTGGTTGAGGCCATGACTCTTCTTGCCCTTAAACCTTCAGCACCTCTTAGGGGTGTGTTCTCAGTGACTGTGTGACCCACTGAAACTGGGTCTGAGGGGAACAAAGGCAGCCGGGCACATGTCCCTGGGGGATCTGTGGTAGCTAAGCCTGACATCAGAGATGGAGGACAGGAGATGGCAGTGGAACGTGCTGGCTGTGGGTTGCCTGCTTTCCCATAACTGAATGCATGTGCTGGCCACAGTTTTCAGTCTCTTCCAACTGACTGAGCATTTGAACTTGGCTCTTGAAGCACCAGGGATTCTCAACTGTGTCTACACTAGATTCACCTTTGAAAAATCCTGATGCCCAGACCTCCACTCAGAACAGTTTCACCAAAATCTCTGAGGGTGGGACTCAGACATCAAGATTTTTAAAGCTCTCAAGTGATTTCAATGTGCAGCCAAAGTTGAAACCCACTGCCAAACATTGGCCCGCAAAGCATTTGCATTGAATGAACCTGGGCAGTTTATTGGAAAGACTGATTCCTGTTCTCACCCCCTAAGATGTGACTCATCCAATCTACAACATGATACAGGACAACGAATCAGTATTTTTTCCCTAAGCTCATTAAGCATCTAGAGGGTGTAGGCAGGTGTGGATGCCACTAGGGCATGGCAAAGTGGGAGATTAATTTCTGCTCATTTCTATTTGCTTTTCCCTTCTCTTCTTCCTCCTGCTGTACTAATTCATTTATTGTACATTTTTGAGCCCTTACTGGGGTGACCAAGACAGGACATGTTCTTTGCCTCCTAGGAGTTCTGACAGGTGAGGAGACAGTCACATGAGCAGATTGTTATTGTTTAATATGGAAAATCTATGTCAGAGACATGAGCTAGCAGCTGGAGCAAGCAGGAGAGCTCCGCTGGCTCCATTCCCCTGGCTTCTTTCCTCCTCTTCATTTCTTCCTTTTTTCCATTCAAACTTGGCAGGGCCAGGTATGGGGCTGGACATTGCCCCCAAAGGTTTTAGAGGATTGTCTTCAGGATGAATTGAATGCCAGCCATCGTTTTGCCACATCCCTACCCAGTTGCTTCATGGGCTCTGGGAAATCCTCAGAGCAAAATTAGCTTTCACTCATTTTAAATAGAAAGACTTGTATGGCTTTTCTCTTATGAGAACAGCAAGGGGAGAATAGGAGAACAATGAACAACTCAAATCTAGAGACCGTTCGACCTTGTAGGGTGCAGCCTAAGTCTATGTCTACACACAAATCAGTCGGGAAAGCCTGACTCCAAGCTGATTGGAGTCAGACCCATCTTATTCCTCACCAGGGCCAAAGCAGCACCCTCCGGGTGGATCTCCCAACTTCCTGGGAGCCTCCTTGTCCACTCACCCAGCTTGTATACATCTAGCAGGACATGATTATCCAGTCTTACTGAGCATAAGGCCAACCCGAGGGCTTATAGTACCTACACATCCAATGTCTTGCCCCCAGATACTTGGTTTCAAGCACCTGGACATCAGTGTTTTAAAAAGCTTTCCAAACAATTCCAAAGCACAGCCAGGGTAGAGAATCACGGTAATGGTGGTTAGGATGGAGCTCAACTGCTTGGTTAGAATTCTTGACCTGTTGCTCAGTATCTGTGGGATTTTGGCAAGGTACTTACCCCACCTGTGATTCAGTCTCCTCATCTGGTAAAACGAGAATATTAGTATTAATAGTACCTATCTCATTGCATTGTTGTGATTACATATATTAATATGTATATGCATACACATATATATTTGCATATACATTCATGTATGTGTGTGTGTGTATATATATATATAGTCATCCCTCGGTATCAATAAGGATTGGTTCTAGGAACCCCCCAAGGATACCAAAATCCGTGGATGCTCAAGTCCTCTGTATAAAATAGTGAAGCATTTACACATAACTTACATACATTCTCCTGTATACTTTAAATCATCTCTAGATTACTTATAATATCTAATACAATGTAAATACTGTGTATACTCTATTGTTTTTTCTATTTGTATTATTTTTATTGTATTATTATTTTTATTTCTTTTTCAAATATTTTTGATCCAGTATTTATTGAATCTGCAGATGTGGAACCCACAGATATGTAGGGCTGACTGTATGTGTGTGTGTGTGTGGAGAGAAAGAGAGAGAAAGAGAGAGAGAGAGCTTTCATAGCTCCCTGCTACCTACTGACTTGAAAGCTCCTTGCTCTGCTGTGTCAGCCATATCACCCACCATTACCCTCCCCATCCCTATACTTAGTCAAATAGGACCATTTTGTTATTTAAATCACAAACCTGTGCTTTCCCATCTCTGTCAGCAATTTTCCCAACCTTAAAAGAATGAGTGTCCAGTGTCATGATGCTCCTGTATGTGAATTAAGCATGTGCTGTGGTGCAATAGTAATGGGCAGGACTATGTCTCACTCTAGGTTGTAAAATTATGCCGGGAGTGCCTGCAGAAGCAGGAGCCAGTGTTTGCTGACACCAACCTCTACATGCTGCGGATCCTGAGCATTGTTTCGGAGGTCCTCTCCTACCTCCAGGCCTTTGAAGAGGCCTCGGACTATGCCAGGAGGATGGTGGATGGCTACATGTAGGTGACAATCCTGGGCCTCAGTCTCCTGGGGGTGTGTCTGTTCCATAAGTAGCAAATAGATGGCACATATGTTGCTACCTCTTCCTCCTGCACCCACAGCAGGCATGAGTAATCGATCATGGCTCTCTTTATGACTGAGCCTTTTTATCATGGTACTCCAAGCAGTAATGACCAAACAACCTGAGCCAGTACTTCAGTTGAAACCAATTTGTCATCCCTGGTCTTTCCCAAATCCTCCAGAACGTCTATCCTTTGGATGACATTGTCTGCATTTGATTTTCTTAAGGCTAAGTTCAACTTGATTTTAAGTGATAGAAAGTCCCCAACCCCAACACACCCAATAATCAACACAGGAAATTAATTCTGTGAGTTTTCTTTTATTATTATTATTTTTTAAGAGAAGCAGCAGTCATCCTTGCTTATGAATTGTAGAATGCAACTCCCTGCCTTCCCTCAGCCAATATCCTCTCTTGCCTTCTGTGACCACATTGTCATGTGAATTTGTGTTCCTGGCCAAATGAATAAGTTGGCACAAGACAGTTTGTTTCTTTGAGGGGATGTTACTCATAAACAAAATGCAGGCAAAGTGTACAACATGCTAAAAGGAAGCCCTGCAAAGGGAATGCAAAGGAGGTGAAACCACAAGGCTGTCCCAGGAAGAACCTCCAAATTATTTTTTCCCTTGAGTTTCCTGTCACTTTCCCCAGAGAGTGCTGAGGTGCTCCTGAGAGGCCCCAGCTCCCTGTGCTCGAGCTCAGAGGACAATCCTGGTCTCTTTTCCCTTTGAGGACTTGGCTGAATAGCCCAAGTCAGAGTCCAAACTCTCGTGTCCTCACTGTGTGGGATGTTTGTCTCTGTGCCTCAGTGCCTCCTCAGCAGGTGGCAGAAGCCGCATGGTGCTGGTGGGAGAAGCAGATGGACTTAATCAACAAGGGCACTTCATAAGTTGTCAGATGATGTGCAGATAGAGGTAAGGATGACTGGGACGATGCTCTGTGTGATTGTTTGCTATGCCCCACAGGAAGCTCTACCACCCCAACAATGCCCAGCTGGGCATGGCCGTGATGCGGGCAGGGCTGACCAACTGGCATGCTGGTAACATTGAGGTGGGGCATGGGATGATCTGCAAAGCCTATGCCATTCTCCTGGTGACACACGGACCCTCCCACCCCATCACCAAGGACTTAGAGGCAAGTAGCATCTTGGGGCTGTGTGCTCCCTGCCTGCTCTGAGCTCTGTGAAGATGAGAGTCTGAGTTCAGGTGGACTCTACTTTAGGAAAGTCTATAGATTGCAGCTAGACCAGAAGGGAACTCAGAAACGCTTTAGCCCACTCCCCTTTTTTCACATATGAGGACACTGAGGCCCAGGGAAGGGGAGTCATATGTCCATAGTCACATAATGAGTTAATGGAAAAGCTGAGACTTGAACCCTGAGTCTGTTGTGTAATGATGCCCCAAGCCTGGACTGAGAAAACTTAAACAATGGTGTGTGTGTATGCTTGTGTGTGCAGCCACCTAGTTAGAGAGTATTCTGGGCCACACAGAATGGAGTTTGGGATCACAGGCTCTGGAATCAGGGCACCAGGACTGAGTTCCAGTTTCAGCACTTTCTAGCTGTGTGACTTTGCACATATATTGAATGTATGGGCCTCAGTCTCCTCATCTGTAAAATGGGGGTGGGGAAGGATAGGGATGTAGTGGGGGTGTGATGAGTTAATGTGTGAAAAGCACTTAGAACAGCTCCTGGCAAATGGTGTTGCTGGTGTCCTTTGTACTTTGAAGGGCAGGTTTATTTGAGAGTGACAGGGCTGTCCTCAGACAGTGTAGCAGACAGACTTCAGTGTCATAAAATGTGTTGTAGAATGATGACATTTAGGACTTGTGTGACCTCAGATATGGATATCCTTTTACTTCTCAGGTCCCCAGTTTCCACATCCCTAAAATGGATATAATTTATCAGTCTCTCAAAGCTGACAGGAAGACCAAGTGAGGGGCAGAAACGTGGGAGTAACTAGCTTTATGTCTGGTGTTCTGAGCTTGTCAAAGGCAGAGTAGAGTCTTTCTCGATCTTATTCACTGCTGTATCTTCAGGCCCCGAACAGTGCCTGGCCCTTGACAAACATTTCTTGAATGGACATACGGGAGAATGAGGGCCTTTCTTTGTGTCACACACTGTAATCTTCCTAACCCACTGTGAGGTACAAAGGAATCTCACCCATTTCATGGGTGAGAAAACTGAGGGCTAAAACGGTTAAGTCACTTCCCTGAGGTCCCACACCCAGTAAGTGCAGGAACCAGGGTTCAAATCCAGGTCCCCAGTGGACAGTTCCTGAGAACAAACATTCTCTGCCGAGAACTATCCCTCCAGCTACTCTCCAAGGGTCCAGCTCTCTCTCCCTAGCAAACTGGGCCCACTGCCAAGATGTTAGGCCCCCAGTGTGTGTGTGTGTGTGTGTGTGCACGCATGCTGCATATGTGTCTTCTGAGGGGATAGATTTGAATCTCGGTGACTGGGAGTCATTTACCCCAAGGTAGGTCAGAGACCAATGTGTTTCTGGTGTACCTGTGTCCCACAGGCCATGCGGGTGCAGACAGAGATGGAGCTGCGCATGTTCCGCCAGAACGAGTTCATGTACCACAAGATGCGCGAGGCTGCCCTGAACAACCAGCCCATGCAGGTCATGGCCGAGCCCAGCAATGAGCCAGCTCCAGCTCTGTTCCATAAGAAGCAATGAGGACCTGCCTGGTGGGGGAGGGACAACATGGCGGGGAACTGGCGAGAGATTCTGGAGGTGGTGGGTCTAGGGGAGACCCTTGATGAGGAAGTTGAGGCAATGCTCAACCTTGTTGCTGTGGGAATGTTCTTCCTTGTGTTCCCCAGGGTCATTTTGGTTCAATTTAACTGAATTCACTTCAAGTTAACTCTGTCCCAGGCCAGCCCAACTCCTCCTGCAAATATTTATTGAATGCTAACCCCTAGCACCCAATAAAGGAGCTTCAAATGGAGTTGAGTGGGGAAGCAAAATGTAAACAAACATTTAAAGCACAGTGTAATCAAACTCAGTGGGGAACTATATGGAGAGGGGTGCAGAGACCAGCGTGTGTCTGGGGTATGTGCATGTGCACATGGATATCATGGAGGGGATGACGTCTGAGCTGAGGGTAGCAGGTGCCTGGAGTCTCAGGTGGCTGCTCCCCCATTTGTGCAGGTGGCTCTGGGGCTGCTGGTCTCACCTGGGGTCTGCAATATTCAGATCTGGCTGACTAGGATGGGTGGTGTCCAGTGCCCTCAGGTTAGTATGGTGTGATGAAGACGGAGCTGTGTCTGGGCCATTTAGGTTCTACTCGGAGAATGGAAACCCCTTCAAGATGTGCATATGCAGAGAGAGGTGAGGGCCTTGCCCAAACCACCTGAGGCTTCCATTAACATCTGGGTTCCAAGTACAGTTCTAGAAATATTTCTGGGAGATACAGAGAGGGAACATTCCCTTCCCCACTTTCATCACCAAGCCTTGTGGCTCCCTGGGAGGTGGGGCTACCTGGACAACATCTGAGATTTGTCTGTCCATTTGCCTAGTAGGATGGAAAGGTCTTTTTGGTGTGAAGCTGAGAGAGAAACTTGGAAACACACACACCTGGTGATCATGGGTCCAGCAGTATTTGTCCCTGGGGACTTTATTTGGTTGCATGTGCCTGGGTGGTCTTTACCAGCTCAGACTTTGTCATTGTCCCCAGCGAAGCTCCAGTCTCAGTACTAAATCATTGTTCCTTCTCATTGCTCAATTTCTTTCTCTGTTCATGCCCTGGGGGCCTCTGCTCTTCTCACCAGAGAGAGCCCTCTAATCTGGACTCCTCCATGCTTGGGTTGGGATCTCTCAGAAAACCACGTATCCTCATCTCCTGGGAGGCTTCATGATTTCCATCTGAGAAGTGAGGGTCTTGGGAATCAACCAATCCCAATATTGGCTTGTTACCCTGTTATCTTCTGAGACCCCACATTTCTCACCAGTGTTTTGGGAGATCCAGGAACAAAGTCATTCAGTTGGAGGTGTCACCAAGACTTCTACATGATCTGGGGTTACTGCTGACCCTAGAGCTCTGCCTAGTGTCTTGAAGTCAAGAGATCCCAGCAGGTCCCATATTTTCTATCTCTGCCTGAAATCTTAGCCCCTTCATCTTCACCCTTTCATCCCCAGAATGACCCGCTGTCTTCTTCTGAATCCATCCAGTGGCTGAAAACTCTGCAAATGGGCCACCTTTTCACAGAATACATGTACCTGATATTTGGGTCTTCTATGGGGACACTCTCCTTTCTAGAAGGTTTTTACAGGAAGACTGACAGTTCTTTCAAGCCCCCATACCACAGGCTTAGGGACAGCACTCATATTCTCTCAGGGACCTAACTGGCACATTCAATTTATCACTCTTCCACCCTCATATAAAACCTCCCAGGAAAACCTTCTTCCCTTCTTTGTCATTGTTGTCTGCCAAACCACTAGTCATTTCCCCATATTCATGGTCATTTTTTCCATCTCATCTTCCAAAATTGATCTTCAACAAACTGTGTTCTGTGTCTATGCTCCTCCTTCCCTCTCTGACCAGTGGGATGCGAGTCCCTCTCCCCCTCCACAGCTGACTCTCCACCTGGGCTCTGGGCCCCTGCCCCTCCCGTGGCCCCCAGACTTGGCTTCATCCATTATTGCTTCTGTATCCCAGATCCTTGACATTTCTCCACCCACTGCTGTCTTAAGTGCAATCAATAAAAATGATGGGGACTCTTGGATCATAATCTTCAAAGCTGAAATTTTTTTAGTTGTATAGTTATTATCTGCCTTTTTTCACCTTCCATTTCTTCTTGGCTCCACTGCAGACTGGCTCCCACTCCCGTTCCTCCACTAAAATGGCTCTTACCGAGATCAGCTCTAGTGGGTACTTCTTAGTCCTTATATTTTTGGCCTCTCTGCATCAATAGACACTCCCGGCCCTTGATTTTGGTGACCCCACTTCCTTGTGGCGATCCTCTGAGGTGGTTTCTCAGGCTCCTTCACTGGCCCTGTTTTTCTACCTGCCCCTGGTACGTTGGCATTTCCTGGAGTTGGTTTTGTCCTTGGTTCATTCTCTCCTCACTCTGCACACACCCGCTGCATGAGCTTAGGCAGGCTCTTTGTTTAATGACCCCCTTGAGGCTGATGATTTTTCAGCCTGTATTCCCTGACCTTGCACTTGAACTCCAGCCCCTCACATCCTCTCAGATATTTGCAGGCTCACAAACTCAGCATGTCCAAAATGAAACTCTTTCTCCCCTCCCCACATCTGTTCCTCCTCAGAACACCGCCCAAGAACATCACCTCCTCCATCAGGTTGTGAGCTCTTGGAGGGCAGGGGCTATTGTGTCCCTCTGTTCATCACTTTATCCCCAGAACCTAGCACAGGTCCTGGAACATGGTAGGTGCTCAGTAAATGTGTGTTGAATAAGTGAATGAATGAATGAACAGATGAATGAATTTGCTTATCTCAGAACAAAGAGACATGGAACTGTGTATTTTGAGTTTTTATGTAATAGCAGTCAGCAAAGCCCATTAAACACTGTGTTTCCAAGAAAATAGGTGTGGCTTCTTTCTTTCTGATAATCTTTTTCAGAGGAGCAATGTCTAATAGAACTTTCTGTGATGATGGACATGTTATATCTGTACTGTCACTATAGTAGCCAGTGGCAACACATGCCTGTTGAAGACTTGAGTATGACTGAAGAATGGAATGTTAAATTTTATTTAATTTCAATTAACTTATACTTAAATCACCAATGTGGCTAGTGGCAACTATATTAGATTGTGCAATTTTAGAGAAATGCTTTAGTGTAGTTTTTAAGATCATGGACACTTAGAAAAACTATTTAAGCTTCTCTTTATCCCAGATCTCCTACTATTAGCTGTGTAACCTTGAACTGGTTATTTCACCCATGCCTCAGTTGTCCTCATTTCTACCTACTGCATAGGTTCCTTAGAACAGTGCCTGACCCATCACAAGTGCTTAATAACTATTAGCTGTTATTCCACTTTGGGCATTCCAACCTTGCATCTGCTGGGTGTCCCTTTTCCCAGTAGAAAGTGGAGGTGAAAGGTAGAGACAAGCAGTGGTGTGCCACTGGGAAGAAACACTGAGGAGGGTGGTGTGCTCTGCCCAGCTCTGTACTCAGGAAGGCTGACCCAGCTTTGACTGGGTGGCCCTCCTAAGGCTCCAGTAACTGTCCCCTGCATTGCCCCTTCAGACCTACAGGTGGGAGTGGCTTCCTGTGGTTGCTAGGTGGGTGCCTCCTCACCTACTTTACTGGCTTCCTTTACTCCAACCACACCTTTATAAATAAATAGTCCTTTCACTGAGTTTCATTAGGAGAACCTTCTGAGTGTGCCTTGTCTCCTGCTGCTACATCCTGACTGATACATCTGCTGGTGGCGCTTCCTGCATTTAGTCACTAGAGCCCATGGATTCTAATTCCTAAATGGTCTTGAACTTTTCTGCTTTGTTCCATCCTCACAGGTATTGCCTTGGTTCAGACCCCCAAAATCCCTTGCCTGGACCGCTGCCACAGTCTCTTAATCATCTCTCTGATTCAGCGTTGCCCCTTCGCATTGGTCCTTGACACTGTGGTCAGAATGATTTTTCTACAATGCATTTAGTAACGCTTAGTAAAAACCCCTCATTGATTCCCTGCTATCTTCGGGATCAAGTTCAAACTCCTTACCAGAGTAAAAGGATATTCACGGTAGAGACTCTTCCCTTCTCTGCCTCCACATTTCCCTGCCAAGCAGATACCCTTGGATGCTTCCAGACCTCCTCTGAGACGTTTTCCTGGGCATCACCCCCACCCGTTCTGCACCAGGGTCTGGAGCTGGTATACACTGCATGTCCCAGGGATCACTGTATCCTCAGGGCTTAGCATTGCCCAGCCCTGTCTTGGCTTAACGAGGCTCAGCTGTGTGGAGAAGATGCATTTAATTCCATTTCTCCATTTTTTTCTAGTAATAAGTACTAGAAAATCATGGGATGGTGAACATGCCTCTAGTATGTACAGAGAAAGTGCTCTGAAGATTGAGTGTGGACTAAGTTAGGCCGCCCCCCACTCAATTACTTTATTTACCCTAATAGCAGTCAGGAAAGCAAAGGAAGGAAGGAAGGAAGGAAGGAAGGAAGGAAGGAAGGAAGGAAGGAAGGAAGGAAGGAAGGAGGGAAGGAGGGAGGGAGGGAGGGAGGGAAGGAAGGAAGGAAGGAAGGAAGGGGGGAGGGAAGGAAGGAAGGAAGGGGGGAGGGAGGGAGGGAGGGAAAAGATATGGCTGCATTTGTGTGGTCATAGACACCAAAACTGGCAGTTTACAAACCAATGGTCTCTCACCGGGAACGAGCGCCCTCTGTTGGCGGCATGCCCACAGGACAGGAGGAAGGGAGGGAGGAGGCACAAAGAGGGGAGGGGCCAAGGTAAAAATAGCTGATAACAGCAGCAGCTGTTTATTAAATTTATTTACGCAGGCTTCGGACCCCGTACAAACTCTAAATTCGGCAACTATTAATTAATTCTCCTTTCTAGGCAAAAACGTACGAACAATTCCCTCCGAAACCCAGAGTTGTTCCCAGGGGAAGAGCCTCATTGGGAGGAGACTTTGGGAATTTTGTCAGATCCCTGGAGGCTTTGCTGAGAAGACTTTGTCTGCACTACTTTCTCCTCCTGTGGCTCGAATGTCAAAGAAACTGAATTCTGCCATTTATCGGCTTTATGGTCCAAAGGAAACCTCTTTTTCTCCCCCTGCCTCTGAATCTGCTTTCAGAGGTTAATTTCTCTGGGCGTGACAGTTTCTGAGTATGGTCTGAATATTAAACCCAACTGACATTTCCTAAGAATCTGAGAGTGGCACTGCTGACTTGTTTTGTTTGAATGGCATTTGACTTGCATTGTTTCATGGGTTTCTCGGGAAAGCCAGGAGGGAAGGTATTGTATTGCCCATTGTACAGAAGAGAAAACCGAGGTCCCAAATCATGGATTTAATTAGCTACAACCATTTCTTCAAGCACAATATTTCTACTTTAAGTCATCTGCTCTTTAAAAAATTCATTGCTCATGAAAGAAATAGTTCCAAAAAATAAGTTCTTTGCAAAAGATTCAAACAACATAAATGATACAAAAAGTTCTCTTGAGCTCCCACCTGATTCTGTTCCCAGAGATAATGGCTATTATTTTAATATCTGGTGTTCCAAACATCTAGACTTTTTTCTGTATGTTCACACACATATATGTATATAAATAGATAATTTTGTTTCATGTTTTAACAAAATTTACGTAAGTGATATAATACTGCTGATATTATTCTGAAACTTGCTTTTTTAAAAAAGCTTTCCCTAAAGGTATTATATTTCTGTATCAGGACATAGAGATCTACCTCATTCATTTAATCTACTGTGAATTATTTCATAGTATGGCTGTACTACAGTTTATCTAACCTTTTTTTGCTTATGAGAATTTGTTTCCAGTTTTTGGCTATTGCATCCTTTATATGCTTCCTGTACGTGTGTAAACACTTCTATAGGGAGAGATACGACAGTGGCATTGCTGGGTGTTAGGACTTCACATTGAAAACATTAACGGACACTGTCAAAGAGTGTTCCATATCAGTCTCACCAGTTTGTGTCTTCACCACCAGAGGCATAGCCGTTTATCACATCCTTACAAATCCTGGGTGTTGTCAATCTTTTTACTTTTTACTAGTTGGATTTTTAAAATGATATAATACGTCATTTTGCAACCCTCCACCCTGGCTACTATGAGACTAAACATATTTTGTATTGTGAATTGCCTATTAATATTCTTAACTCACTTTTCCATTGAGTCATCGGTCTTATTACTGATTTGGGGAGACTTAAAATTTTTTTTATGATTATTATTTTTAGAGACAGTGATCTTGCTATGTTGCCCAGGCTGAACTCCTGGGCTCAAGGGGGATCCTCCTGCCTCAGCCTCCCTAGTAGCTGAGATGGCAGGCATGTAACACTGTGCCAGCCTGGAGGGGATTTTTATACTCTCTCTGTTAACCTTTGATATGTAAGCCGAAACATTTTTTTGAAGCTGTGTTTATAGTGTCTTTTTTTCATATAAAACATAATTTTTTTGAGGTAGTTAAATTTATTAATCTTTTCCTTCATGGTTTTTGCCCCTAGTATAAGAAATTCTTCTATATTTGAAGGTATTTATCTACTGTCATCTCTATTTCTAATATTTCATATTTATTTAGCTCTTTAGTTCATCTGGAATTTATTTTTGTGAATGGCATATTGGAGTGTCCTATTGTTTTCTTTTCCTTGCAACCCCTGAGTCTGAGTACATATCAAAGCAAAGTAACTCTTTAAAGACAGACAAGCTCTTTCCTGCAGTCTGCTGTAGTTCCCCGGATAATGGATCTCTTTCCTCCCCCCGGGACTCCACTGCAGGTGGAGAAGGAGAGCAAAGTGATAGTGCAAGGCAGGAGGAACTTCATTCTGAAACACTGGTGCAGATAAAATGCCAGAGAAAGGGAAAGAGTACTTTCAGCTGAGCAATTTGGGATGACTTCTTTTTTTGTTTTCCTTTTTTTTCTTTTTACGGTATGTCAATGACATTATGGGATGACTTCTTGAAGGAGGGAGCACTTAAATTGCGGAGTAACAGAGGCTTAGGTTGAGTAGAATGTATATGATAGGCTAAAAAAGCTGGGCAGGCTATGATGACAGGGTCATCATGCAGTCCACAGGCCAAATTTGGCTGCCACCTCTTTCCGTACAATGTATGAGCTAAAAATGGTTTTCACATGTTTATTTTTTTATTTATTTTTTATTTTTTTTAATTTCAGCGTATTATGGGGGTACAAATGTTTAGGTTACGTATACTGCCCTTGTCCCACCCACATGTCTAAATCACTGGAAAAACAAATTTAAATAGTAATACTTTATGATATAAAAATTCTATGAAATTCAAATTTCAGCACCAATAAATACTATTTTATTGGAATACAGCAACACTGATTTGTGTGTTGACTGTGACTGCTTTTGCACTACAGTGACAGAGTTAAATACTTGTGACAGAGACCAAATGACCTACAAAGCTGAGAATATTTACTCTCCAGATCTTTACAAAAGAAGTTTGCTGACCCCTGATATAGAGGGGTCTACTCTATGATATATAGGGTTCTATGTAGCAGAGGAAGCGTTATGATTGGTCTTGTGTTTAAGGAAGATGACTCTGTTGGGGGCAGAGCTTTGCAGGTGAGAGAGACGGGCCGGGAGGAGCCATGGGTGGCCTGTGAAACAATCCAAGTAACATGTAACAGGGTTTCAGCTCTAGAAGTGGGAAGAGAGGAGGGGGGAAAGGTGAAAGATTCAATCATTTATCAAGACTTACTATGGGCTATGCACAGTTCCGGGTGCTGAGAGATCGTATAAAGCCAGAAATGGCACAGCTTGGCAGCTCTTTGGATGTGGGATGAGTACAGTATTAGTTTGCCGTTGTACCATGAACTGAGTGGCTTCAACAAGAGCTATTTATTATCTCACATTGCAGGCTGGGAGTCTGCGACAAGGTGACAGCAGGGCTCAGCTCCCTCTGGAGGAGTTAGAGAAGGATGCCCAACTCCATGCCTCCTTCCTGGCTTCAAATAGGTCCTTGGTTTGTGACAGCATAGCCCCATTTTCACATATATATCCACTTGTGTGTGTCTCTGTGTCCAGATTTTCCCTTTTTATGAGGACCCCAACCCTGTCAGATTAGGAGCCCACCCTACTTCAGTATGACCTCGTTTTAACTTAACTAATTGCATCTGCAATGACCTAATTTCCAAATGAGGTCACGTTCTGAGGCAGGACTTCAACATATGAATTATTGGGGGATGCAATTCAACCCCTAACAAGTACCTAACAGTCTGGCCCAAAGTAGTGTTTGTGTTCAGGGGATTCCTTCCCCTTCGGCACTCTGCCCCTGCCCGTGGTGTGCAGCTTCCTCTGTGCACTTCTGGTGCCTCTCACTAAGCCCCTCCCATAGGAGGAGAAACTGTGCATTTAGTGGGTCAGTGCCTGACCTTTTTGCACCTACCTGCTGGTGGGTGGGCTCATGGGTGTAGCTTTCCTCTGCTGTCCAGCCTTTCTGTTCCCTGTCCCCACAGGGAGCCACCCTCAGGGCCAGCCCACTGCACGCCCCCTTGCTCCAGCCCCTTGCGCATATGACTGGGAAAGGAAATTCCAGGGCTGCCCTGCAGATCCAGCCACACCTGGTGTTCCTGGCAGGGACGCCTGTGTGGGCAGCATGGGTTCTGTATTCAGAGCAAGAATTACCCTTCGGACCTGACCTGTGGTGTGAAACATGCGGGTTATCAAGGTTCATGAAAACATAGGTGATCTGTGCTCACTGATACCAATAGCACCGTCAATGAAAAGCCATTGAGAAGAAAAGATATTTTTTAAAACAAAGTTTACTTTATCACATTAATTTTACACAGTAAAAGAATATGAAATGCTGGCTTGTCTAAATTCTCTTGCTGATTCTCTTGAAGACAATGTCACCCAATGTCATGGTCTGAAAGCCAGAAAAGAAATCATGAAATGTTCATGTTGAAGTGTAACAACAAAACAAAAAGCTTACAAAATAGCCCCAAATATGCTAACATGTGAGACAACTCAAAGATTCCTTTGTTTTCTATAGGACTGGGGAAGGGTTGGCAATTCTTTCTTAAATCCTATGCCAAATTGTCTTCACTTCACTTCCTCATGTGGAGAGTTGTCCTCCCTTTGACTGAAATCCTTCCTACATCGATAGCTGTTATAGCAAGACCATCCAAACCAGCCCAATCCAATCCAACTTCTCAAAGTTTCATTGAATACCTACTATTCAACAAATACATGTTGGGCACCAAGTATACATGTACACGGAACCGCCTAGGCACCTAGCCTGGAACACAGTGGGCACTGCATAATTGTCCCCCCAAAGCTGTGAAACATACAAAAACACTGGACACATCAGCTTTAGGCTTGTTGAGCGATGTTTCCTTCACCCCTGCTGGTTCTCTGAATAAGACTGCTTTAAGGACATTGCACGTGGCCAGAGTGAAAAGGAGCTCCTTGGCTTCAGCAGCACAGAATGGCTGCTGCTTAATGGGTTCCAGCTCTGGTTCTACCACTTACTAGCTGGATGGCCTTGGGCAGGCCAACCTGTCTGTTGAATCCCTCATCGTGCCTCCCTCACAGGAGACAAGAGGATTAGGCAAGATGGAGTGTATCAAAGGACATTGGCCAGGACTCAGTCCAGGACAGCTGGTCTCCTGACCCGCTCCTGCACCCCTGGCTGGGGTGGGGGTGGGCATCACACATTTTGTGGTTGATGCTCACACTCGCTAGTTGAAGGGTTTTTTCCACTTGAACAGGGTGCTGACAGCCTCTGGACAGTGTCCAGTCTCCTGTGACTCCCTAAAGCACATATTGGGTGCAAAGAGGAGTCAGAGGCATGTTACTGACAGAGAAACACTGCACTGTTCACTCCTGAACTGAGGACAGGACCTGGCCGGCAGCCAGGCCCCAAGGATGACTGCACGCCCGGACTGTGCCAGGCCTGTAAACTGCCACAATGTCAGGAAGAATGTGATTCTCCTTATAATGCCAAATGGGCAAAGGCATTTATGAAGCGCCTGGGCTTGCAGGGCAGATGGAGGCCCCTGTGGTTCATCGATTAGTGCTGAGGCAGGAGGGAAGGGTTATGGCTATGAAATACCATGACCTCATGAAATAGAAAAAGCTATTTTCTAAGAACTGAAGTTCTGGCCAAATAAAGCCTTCCTTGTGTGTGGGTGCTGCACCAATGGGAAGGGCTGCTCCATGAATCACTGAGGTCCACAGGAGGGCTCTGCGGACACCTGCGGATTGAATGGATTTCTGCCCTCCAGCCTGTGGGTGAGGCTTGTGGCTACATCCCAGCAGAGACTGAAAAAGGTGACCTGTGCTGGCGTCTCTGCACGTTCTACCAGGCACCTCTCCTACTGCGTCCCATTTGGATGTTGGTCAAGAAAGGGGAGTGGGCGATGAGGAGGGAAGGAAGGGGGAAGTAGGAGCAGCTGACTCCAACTAGGAAAGTGTGGTGAGGGACAGCCGGAGGGTGGGAACAAGAAGAGGTAGGAAAACACCAGGACAGGCCGCCACGGGCACATGCGGTGCCTTTGGTGCATTAGAAAAGGTTGCCTCTTCCTCAAGATACCGTATTTCTCTCTGCTGAGAAATTATCCTAAAACACTGGTTTTATTAGAAAAAGACTGTAGTAAGTATACAAATCTACACTGTCTAGACTGTGAGTGGCTCCCCCGAGGGCTGGTATAGTGACCACTGCCGCTGGCAGCTCCATGAGACAGAGCTGGTTCAGAGGGGTCCTGGCCCAGTTTCTCCACTTAGAAAACTCAGCGTTGTTGGGAAGATTATCGATAATGTGTATAAACTGCTCAATACATTATGGATCTGCAATAAGTGGTAGCAGGTGTGGACGATATTGTCCAATAGGACAACATGGACAATAGGAAAGGCAGGCATTTGAGGGTGGGGATGTGGGGGGGGGCATGGGGTGTGTGAACTGCTCCTCACGCTTCTCCTTTCCTCCCTCAAACCCTGGGAACCATAGGCTCAGAGTGCCAACTTACATTGGTGATTGTGTCGCCATTGAGTTCAGTCACGGACTTGATGTTTTTGAAAGTTGTCACCAGCTTATTATTGCCTTCCAGCTGAACCACTGCCTGCAGGGGACAGAGAGGTGGCCTGTGAGGAAGAGCCCGGGGAGGGAGCAAGGCCCTTGCTAATATGGTGGTTGCACCAGCACAAGTCTCAGCTTGCAACAACCCCAATGCTCCTGTTCGTACACCCTCAACCCCCAGCTCTCTGGCTCTACACGGAAGTGAGGTACATTTAAGAACTAAAGAACAGGCCGGGCGCAGTGGCTCACGCCTGTAATCCTAGCACTCTGGGAGGCCGAGGCGGGCGGATTGCTCAAGGTTGGGAGTTCAAAACCAGCCTGAGCAAGAGTGAGACCCCATCTCTACTAAAAATAGAAAGAAATTAATTGGACAACTAAAAATATATAGAAAAAATTAGCTGGGCATGGTGGCACATGCCTGTAGTCCCAGCTACGCGGGAGGCTGAGGCAGAAGGATTGCTTGAGTCCAGAAGTT
>CAUYRT010022325.1:0-12487 GCA_963574885.1 Lepilemur ruficaudatus
TGCCTGTAGTCCCAGCTACTCGGGAGGCTGAGGCAGAAGGATCGCTTGAGCCCAGGAGTTTGAGGTTGCTGTGAGCTAGGCTAATGCCACGGCACTCTAGCCCGGGCAACAAAGTGAGACTCTGTCTCAAAAAAAAAAAAAACATTCTCCAGTTCAACACAGTAGCATTTAAATTGTGTCCTGCTCCTTTTCACAAATACTCCCTGCAGATGTGCAAGACAGAGCAGCACTGTTGATGACAGCAAAACCACGAAACAACCCAAAAATCCATCACACGAGATTGGGAAACTAATCTGGGAAACTAATTGGGAAATCACGCAATGGGATACTACATGGTAGTGAAAATGAACGAACAAAGGCAACACATCAACATGGATGATGCTCACGTGATTCACATTTGCATGAGAAGATCAAGTTGCGGATCATGGCACGCAGCATGATTCTGTTTATATAAAAGGAAAAAACAGATAAAACTAAGCAACAGATTGTTTCAGGATGCATACTGGTACCTATGTGGGAAAAAACAGAGCAACAAACGAGTAACCAAAATTCTGGATAGAGGTAGCGTCCTAAGGGACACACAGGGGCTTCAAAAGAACTAACGTTCTGTTTCTTAGGATGGGTGGCTGGGACTTAGTGTGCTTTCTATTATTATCTTTAAACTGCATACATTAGTAATATGTACTTTTTTGTAGGTATAATACATTTCACAATTTAAAAAAATTTTTCAAATAGGGGGAAGGTAATCTTCTAAAACTGATCTATGTGAATAGCTGTACAACTTGGTAAATTTACTAAAAATCATTTAATTGTTCACCTAAAATGGAGTAATGGCATGGAATGTAAATTATACTTCAATAAATTTGTCAAAAAAAAATTTTTTTTTCAAGATAAGCCCAAGATCTCCTTTTAAGGAGGAGGGAATGAGGCTGGGGGGGGGGGTTGTCACACAGCAAGGAAGAGGAAAGAGGATGACAGAATGGGGGAAAAGGTAGCTAAGGGAGGCCCTGATGAGACAGAGGCCTGAGGGTGGAGATTTCTGGATTTGTCCCCTGCTGTGCACAGAAACACTCTCCTGCTACGCTGGCAGCTCTGGCTGCAGCTCCCAGGAAATCCACCAGAGGCCGCCAAGGCAACAGTCTCCTCCGCTCGCACCCGAGTTTCTCGCCCGCGTTGGTGCAGTCCCCGATCTTCCCGGGAGGGGGCGCCAGTGGCCCGAGGAAGACCAGAGACAGCACAGCGCCCGTGTTTGCGGGTGCGCAAAGCAGCCCAGCACGCTGGCCCACCTCCCAGCTCTTCCCTGCAGCTTAGAGATTGCAGGGTCTCACACCCACTGCCTTCTACAGTGAGGCCTGCAAACTTAGACCCTGCTCTGCCCGCCTGTAGATAAAGGGGAGTATCTAGGTTTTGTGGGGCTTCTAATGAAACGAACACAATGTTTTGCAACTTTTGCAAAACACACAAAAACCGTATGAGCCCATGGCTAGAGCTCTTTCCAGGTGAGGAACCTTGAAGTTTTAAGCTTCAATAATTTTCAGGTAAGTGCACCTCTGATTACACATATACATATTTATTTACTGTCTGCCTTCCACTAAGAATGGAAGTTCCAAGAGGAGGAGGATTTTTATCTGAATCATTAGCTTCTACAGCCCAATTCCTAGCATAGTGCAGAAGCTTTATTTGTTGAATGAATCAGCTGGGGCTGATAGTTTTCCAGGTAGAGATGACAACAGCCTGGCCTGGGGCTTGAGAAGTGCATGGGTTTGGGGTGATATCACTGAAACCTCAGAACAATGAGTATAACATTCATTTCAAAGCCGACAGCCAGGGAGGTGAAGCAAGTGCCCAATCAGAAGTGTCATTGGGCCCAGCGTGGTGGCTCACGCCTGTAATCCTAGCACTCTGGGAGGCCGAGGCGGGTAGATCGCTCAAGGTCAGGAGTTTGAAAACAGCCTGAGTAAGAGGGAGACCCTGTCTCTACTAAAAATAGAAATTAATGTGCCAACTAAAAAAAATATATATATAAATTAGCCAGGCATGGTGGCGCATGCCTGTAGTTCCAGCTACTTGGGAGGCTGAGGCAGGGGGATTGCTTGAGCCCAGGAGTGTGAGGTTGCTGTGAGCTAGGCTGATGCCACAGCACTCTAGCCCAGGCAGCACAGTGAGACTCTGTCTCAAAAAAAAAAAAAAAAAAGAAAAAGAAGTGTCATTAGGTCTGGGCTCAGTGGCTCATGCTTGTAATCTTAGCACTCTGGGAGGCTGAGGTGGGAGGATCACTTGAGATCAGAAGTTGGAGACCAGCCTGAGCCAGAGCAAGACCCCATAGCTACTGAAAATAGAAAACTTAGCCAGGTGTTGCGGCACACGCCTGTAGTCCCAGCTACTTGGCAGGCTGAGGTAGAAGGATCATTTGAGTCCAGGAGTTTGAGGTTACAGTGAGCTATGATCATGCCACTGCACTGTCTCAAAAAAAAAAAAAAAGAAAAAGAAAAAAAAGAAGTGGCACTGGGCTCACAACCCTGTTTCTGCCTCACCTCACCCGCTTTTGGCCCCCAGCCACCGTCCTCCTGGTAAGCCCCCTTGCACAAGGCCCTGATGCAACGCTGTATGGCCTGGGGCAACCCTCTTGGGGGCAGCACTGGGAAGGAGGTTTTGCAAGAGTCAGGGCAGGAAGCAGTACCACCCATGGTGGGGTGGGGAGATAAGGGTGCCCTGCCCCCTCCCTGGGCTCCTCCTGGCCTTCTGGTTTCCTCTTCCCTTCCCTTTCCGGGAAAGTGGTGCCTGCCCACACCCTGGCCCCAGCCTCGCCCAGCCCCTGGCCTGGCCCTCTGACTCACCACCTTTCACTCTGGCAGCCAGGCTGGGATCTCAGGCCTGCCTGCCACTGGAAGCCCTGCTCTGTGTGACCCTGGGCTGCAGGAAGTCCAAGCTGGCTGGCAGGTCCTGATACTCAGTAAGAGTGACTGGCATGAAGAAAAGTTCTAGGACTGGGCCTTGGACTCAGAGGGCACCTTGTAGGGGAATCCAGTGGCACCCCCCACCCCCCATCAAGCCAGCTTCCAGGTCCAGATGACTCAGACTGGCCAGGTGTTGAAGTTGGTGTTTGTGTGTGAAGCATCCTTAACCCCTGGGGAGTGGGGAGGTGCCTCCAGGACAGAATGAGGCCTTTCCACAGAGTTTGGTTGGTTTTTACCTGGCTTAAGACCTGTGCCTAGGCCGGGCCAGATGGCTCACGCCTGTAATCCTAGCACTCTGGGAGGCCAAGGATGGAGGATCGATTGAGCTCAAGAGTTCAAGACCAGCCTGAGCAAGAGTGAGACCCCCATCTCTACTAAAAATAGAAGAATTAGCTGGGCATGGTGGCACATGCCCGTAGTCCCAGCTACTCAGGAGGCTGAGGCAGGAGGATCACTTGAGCTTACGGGGTTTGAGTTTGCTGTGAGTCCAGGTGACACGGTGAGATTCCGTCTCAAAAAAAAAAAAAGACCTGTGCCTAGCTGTGTGACCAGTCCCCTCAGAACTGGGTCACATAGGACATGGCCCCGGACCTCTGAGAGTTGGAGAGAGCAGACCAAATTTCCATCTTTCGAGTCTCTGGTTAGATTTTTTAAAATTAAGAAATGCTGGCCAGGTGCAGTGGCTCACGCCTGTAATCTTAGCACTCTGAGAGGCCGAGGCGGGTGGATTGCTCAAGGTCCGGAGTTCGAAACCAGCCTGAGCAAGAGCGAGACCCCGTCTCTACTTAAAATAGAAAGAAATTAATTGACCAACTAAAAATATACAGAAAAAATTAGCCGGGCATGGTGGCGCGTGCCTGTAGCCCCAGCCACTTGGGAGGCTGAGGCAGAAGGATTGCTTGAGCCCAGGAGTTTGAGGTTGCTGTGAGGCTGACACCACAGCACTCACTCCAGCCCGGGCAACAGAGTGAGACTCTGTCTCAAAAAAAAAAAAAAAGAAAAGAAATGGCAAAATGTGGGTTGCAGAAATTGTGATATGTTTATATGTCTTTCATGTATCTTGTTTATGCTTTTTAAAAGTATATAATGACCAGGTATGATTTTAATTGGAAATAGGACAAAAAGCTAAATTGGACATACTTGGGAACATGAAGCCTCTCGAGCCTGGGTTGCTCAGGCCTGATTTTTGGAAAGTCTTCTAAGTTAGTGTCCCAGTGTGACCTTGGGTGGGTCCCCTCACCTCCCAGCTGCCTCCCTGTTCTCACCTGAAAAGTAGAAATATCAATGGGCCCACATACCTGATAGGGCTGTTGAGACAATCCCCTTAGTAAGGGCTCAGAACACTTTATTCCAGCATTTACTAAGTATCTACCATGAGCCAGTTACAGTGCTAAGCTTTTTAATGTGCATCAGTTCAACTGATCCTTGAGGCCCAGGTTCTGAGGCCCATTCTCCAGATGAGAAAAGAGAGGCTCGATAGGTGAAGTAATGGTGCATCAAGGCTGATTGTGGCCAGGTGTAGTGGCTCGGGCCTGTAATCCTAGCACTTTGGGAGGCAGAGGCAGGAAGTGAGAGGATCCCTTGAGGCCAAGGGTTGAAGACCCGCCTAGGCAGCGCAGTGAGACCCCTGTCTCCACACAAATTAGCCCGGTGGGATGGCGGGCACCTGTAATCCTACCTACTCACAGGAGGCTGAGGCAGGAGGATCGCTGGAGCTCAGGAGTTTGAGGTTGCAGTGAGCACGACGGCACTCCAGCCTGGCCACAGAGCAAGACCGTCTTTTTTTTTTTTTTAAAAAAAAGCAGAGTCTACGGCAGTGTTCTACCTGCCTTCCAACTAAAATGTTATCCTATTATTGTTACTATTATCAAATAAGCGCCGGCCCCATTAAGGGTCTGAGGATTTTAAATGAATTGCTATTTTTAAAGAGCTTAGCATAGTGCCTCGCACACAGTAAGAGCTCTATTAGTGTTTGTTAAATAAGACAAAAAATACTCCTGGTCTCAGGCCCACGGCCCTGGAAAGGCAGGGTCTAGTGCCCAAGTGGGGCACTGGTGTTTCTGTCCTGATGTTTGTTTCTCTGTGTCTTCCACCCTGGCTCTCGGCTGCGCCCCGTCCAGGAAGGGTTAAGGCGTTAATGATTTCCAAAGGAGCTGGGTTTTGTGTGCTCTCCACACGCGCTAACACACACACAGCCTCCGCCCCCCTCCCTCCGCGAGGCCCGGAGCCTCTTATGCAAGCCGCCGGCGCCCGCCGGTTCCCAGGCCCCGCTGCAGCTGCGGGCGGAGGGGCAGGACGGGGGCGGCGCGCTGTTTGTCTAGCGCGGCCGTGCCAAAGACGGCGGGCCCCAGACAGCCAGGCGCCTCCGTACACCTGGGGATGCTCAGGTTAAATAGCTCCGCATTCCTCGGGCCCAGCTGATGGAAACGCTCCCAGGCCGCCGCCGAGCCGGCCTCCAGATGGGCTGGGCCCGGGCCAAAGGGGAAAAGAGGGAAACGTGGAATCCAGAGTGTGCCTGAATGGCGGGGGAGGTGGCCGAGGCCCCGCCGCAGCCCCTTCCTCCCCTGGAAGAAGGCCCTGCAGTGTGGGAGTACGCGCTGGGGACCCGCCCGCCTCCCCGTGGGTGGGCTTGCAGGCGGGGGCCCACACGTGGGAGGGAGCGGGTGCACATGTGTGCCTCCGAGGACACTCCTGAGGACACACAGGCGACAATTAATAATGACAAATTATAACTGTCAGACACACCGTGCCAGGCACTGTGCTAAACGCTTCGTTCGATTTATTTCATTTATTCTGTACTGCAGTTCTATGCGGTTAGCACCATAAACAGCGGCGGGGACAGGGGCGGGTGGCGAAGGACGTAATTTACCCACAAATACTGTGAGTTTTTTGTAAAGTCCATAAAATGCTTGAGGAGGCGGTGGTACCTGGCTTAATGTTAGTGCTCAATAAATAAGCTTTAATTTTAATTTGATTTTGTTCATCCCCTCTCACAGATTATTTCTTCTGCTGTAAAACTGGGATCAAAATCCTGCCTGTAACCTGCAGGAAATCCTTTATGTAAAGAGTTGCCGACCTAAAACGAAGAAGTTGAGGCAAAATTAATACAAGTGGAGAGTTATTTGGGCCACGCGTGAACATGGCAACCGGGAGCATGGATTTAAGTTGCCCTGATTAGCAACGGTTACGAGTGCATTTTTAAAGGCCAAAAAGGGGGACAGGAAGTGGGCCTGAAATTCTCCTTGGTTTATAGAAATAACACCGATTAGTGATTGGCTATATACATTGTTAAGCTAAAGGAGGCTATATAGTGTCAGGTGTGGCACTATCAAGTTAATTTATAGCTACTTGTGGCAATAGCAAGTAGTTTCAGGAGATGAACACACAGCTCAAAGGGGGGATTAGGATGTGATGATTGAGGTCTCATCTTAATGTTTCTCTGGGCCTAATAATTAAAAGGACTTACATTCCTCAGATAAAGGTTCTTTTCTCAGGGTTGAGCATAGCATCAGGCTCCTGATTTTACGTTGCTATTTATTTTATTCTATTTTGTTTATTAACAAAATGTATTAATAGTCCTTACCCCCTCTGAGACAAGCTCTTTGCCCTTTCTGAGACTCAGTTTCTCTATGTGTAATACATGAGAGTTGACCTGGCAGGGACACCGCTTGGTGTCCCTGGGGCCTAACAACTGCCCAGGGAGTTGGTACTTGAACTTTTGAGGAGGGGTTTGTCCAAACACAGCTGCCCCCACCCTCACCCCAGACCTACAGAGGCCTGGGAGTGCCAACCAGTTTGTAGAACAATTATACACAGAGAAACTCACAGTGTGGTTCTGTGGCCCCCAGACACACAAACCCATCCATCAAGCCAGACCCATGAGGAGATGCCCACAGTGCATTTAGGCAGAACATACAAGCCCAAACAGCTGGAGGTTGCACACTTACCTGCAGAACACATGTGCTCACATTTACCCTTCTGCACACTCCCCAAGCACAGCCGTACTTACACCCCCAGGCCTGTACGTGAATAAATGACCCAGCCCCATGGTGCTGGTGGGGGACTACCAGTTCACTCATGTTATAGACACAGGCCCAGGCATTCATACGCACTCCCCTGTGGGTACAAACCCACATACATGTCCAGGCAGATAGGCCCTTGCCAATGACACCTTTTTCCTGCTTAGGAGCTGGGGACCAGAGACTCACCCACTCCTCAGAGCCCACGCATTAGCCCTGAGGGAAAAGAGGTTTGTTTTAGCTGCTGGCAGAGCCAGGCCAGGGAGAGGGGGCTGAGTCTGGACCCAGAGCAGGTGGCCCAGCAGCTGTGCCCAGTCTGGCCCTGCCAACTTGCTCACCCACTTGGACAAGCCAGGAGCCCCAGGGCAGCTTGCTGAGATCCAGGGTGAGGTGGCCCATAGGGGGAAGCACCTCCTACTACAGAATGGGGTGACAGAAGTGCTGCCTCAGACAAGCTTTGACCCTGGGCAAATCCCTTTCCACTGGATCTCACGTCCCACTTCTTGGCAAGAACCGGGTGGTCCAGTAACCTGGTTCTCCAGCCTAAATGGCTAGTTCAATAGTTCCCCAACTCAGAGGGGGCCTTCGCAGGTTCATCTGCATTTTAACAACCTCCCCAGGTGATCCAGATGGTCCAAAGATCACTTTGAGAAACCCTAGAGGTCTAGAGTATTTAATTTTATGACACCGGGGAGCAGGGAAATGGCCAGGGATGGGGGAAAAGAATAGACTTTAAAGACACCGGAAACATTCAGGCCGGTAAAAGCGACAGTCCAGATGTGACCCTCCAGTTCCCCTCCTCCCAGCACCAGCTGTGTAGAGTGTCAGGGGTCAACCCCCAGCCCAAGCCCCTCCCCTCAATCCAAGAAGTCACTGCAACTTTACCACCAAAGTATTTGTTTAATAACAAAAAAAAACACCCCCACAGAACTATTGTAAAACAATATTCTCAGTCGGTGATCATTGTAATATACAATACAAAGCGATTTCCTCAGAAATCTGAGAAGCACCAAACGTGACCATTTTTTAAAATGTCTGCTTTTCAAAAAATAGAAACACACGGGGGGACCCCCCCCCAAGTCTCCGGTGGCTCGTAAGTGTGGCAAAGGAGGGTCACAGCCTCTCCTCATCAGTCCACCAGCGCTGGGCCAGATCCAGCAGGGGCCCAATGGCCGCCAATCTGTCGTTTCCCCCCAGCTCCGGCGAGGCGCTCGGGTGGACCTTCGGTGGATCAGAGAGCACTTATTCCTCCTGCCCCACGAAGGGCTGGGATCTGCCGGTCCCTGAGGGAGACGCTTCAGCGACACAAGATGCGATCGTCCGTTGGCACACATGCCGCCTGTGAAAACAAGAAAAAGGTGAGCCGGGCAGGTTGGAGGAGACAACGCTGCGAGCTCAGCAGCACCCCCACTTTTCCCAGGAGACGCGATGGGGGAGCGTTTTCCAGTCTCCTTGGGCATCCCTGCAAAGCCCGGTGCCTGCAAGGATGGGACGGACACAGTCCAAGTTCCCCCTCCCTCTCTTGCCTCAGTTTCCCCATCGGTGGAAGGATGATCTAGTGCTCCAATTCGGACCTCACCTCGGCTGTCAGAGCGCTGATTTCGCCGTTGAGGGTGCTGAGCGGAGCCCGCACGGGCAGACCGCGCCCCGAAGGGGCCCCGACTTCGGATTCTGAGTTCAGCTCCAACTGCAGGTCTCTGATGTAGTCGATGACGTGCTGGAGGATCTCCACCTTGCTCACCTTGCGGTTCTGGGGCAAGGTGGGCACCAGCTCCTTGAGGCGCGAGTAGCAGCCGTTCATGTCGTAGAGCAGCACGTTCACCTGCTGCTCGTCCAGCAGGGTGGGCAGGCGCGCCCCGGCGCCGCCCGCGCAGCGCGAAATGGCCACGCTCTGCTCGGACAGGCAGCGCACCACCTCGCCCGCGCCGCCCGCGGTCTTGCCCGCCTTCAGCGCACAGCTGGGGCCCGCGGCGGCCGCGGCGCTGCCACTGGCGACCTTCATGATCCTGGTGAAGGGATAAAACAAGAAAAGCGGACGGAGAAGGTGGGAGGCGGGCGCACCAACAGAGAAGCGAAGTACAGGAAAACGATCGCAGACTCCAAGAGTCCAGCGCCACAGCCGGTCTTTTATAAAGACGGGGGGGGCGCACCTCCCAAGGGGCGGGTTCAGAAAGTTCAAAAGCAGCCTATGGGCGGCCTGGAGGCGTGGCCTCGAGCGCTCTTGGGCCCCGCCTCCAGCTCTACTAGAGCACGGTCGCTGTGGCGGAAAGGAGACCCGAGTTTCAAGAACGGAGAGGGTGGGTGGGAGAGCACGGGCTCGGCGGCTAGGGGAGGCGAGGGCTACCTTGGGCTCTTTAGGAAGGAGACAGGGAAGCTAAGCCGGTATTGCCAATGACAAAAATATCTCAGGAATCAGTTTTCCCATATTCACTTTCTCACCTCTCCAGCTCCATTTTACAGATGAGAGAAACTGAGGCTCGGACGGAGAAGCAGTGGCTCTGGGTCGCCCAGAGAGCCCAGGACTAGAGCCTGGGTTTCCGGACCCTCTTGGAAGATTACCTCTCGGATCCTGGTCCCCGAAATTTAAAGCGGACCCTCCTTTACACCCAGCTCCCTTTCCCAGTTCCCAGAGAATGTTGCTGTTAGTGTTTTGGGTACCAGGGGTGGGAACAATTAATTTGGTAAAATCTTGTAATGTTGGGGGCTGGGACCTGAACTAGATAGAAGGAGCGCAGTGAAGTGGGGCTGCATCCGATTCTACCCTGAATTTGCAGCCTTGCAAAAATTCCCTAAATCTGCAGCAACTAGTGATTTTTTAACTTTTCTCCCTTTTTTGGCTGGACTTTTTTGTTTCCCTCAAAGACCTCGGAGCAGGGTCTCCCTCCCACGGCGCGGCAGCTGCGGAGCTAAAGTCTACCCCCCTCTTCCCGGGCCGGTCTGTGTCAGCGTCTGAACAAGCGGCTCAGACCGTTAGACGCCAGGCCTGTGACGTCACCCATTCATAAAACCCGGACGGGCTGTCAGGCTGGCGCCGCGCGGGCGGTCGCCATGGAGACGGCAAACCGGGCTAGCGCGTTCCCTTGCTGCCCCAGCCCGTCACCTGCAGACCCCGGGCGGGAGGCCTGGGAATGCGCTCCTTGCGGGCGCGGCCGCTGGGCAAGGGTCACCTTACCTCTCTCTGTCCCACACCTGCAAGCCAACGCCACCCAGGCCCCCAGCTTGGACCGCTTGGGAGTTTTCTTCACCGCTCCTCTCCGCCCCTCTCGGGCCTGGGGAAAGAGGCCTGAGTTTCTATTCCAACTCTAAGTGAGTTTAGGTGAGTCACATGCTCTAAGCCCTAATATTTAAGGGCTTATTTAGGGCTCTAAGCCCTAATATTTTATCGTATTTCAATAATAATAATAATCACAAACGTGGTCATATATTGCAATCTTCATGCCAGCCGCTGTATGAAAAGTTTGTCCTTGTTATTTATGTAGTCCTTTCCACACCTGAGAAGAGAGGCACCGGTATGGTTTTGTGTACAAAGGAGGAAACTGAGGCTCAAAAAGCCTCCCAAAAGCCACAGTTGTTGTCCTGGCCTCATTATTATAAAAAGGGCACATTTATTGTATTACAGCCCTGCCAAGGGCAGGCAATCTGACTCCAGAGCCATAGACCTGCCAGTGGGGAAACTGAGGTTCAAATTGGTCCCAAGGCCACGTGGTATTAGCAAGGGTAAAATACTGTGCTCATGTAAGAGAGGGTGTTATGGCCCCTCTTACCCCCCAACAGTTAATTCACTGGGTATCAGCTGGTTTTGTTTTCCCATAGAAGTTTAGAGGAGGAAACAGAAAACCTGGAGAACTGATCAGTGAGACCAACTTCAAAAGAGAGAGATGTCATCAATTCATTAGCTAGACTCCCCATCCCCTTACCACACACCCCAAAACTCTCCAAACTCTCTAGGCCTTGTTTAGCAATCTTCTAATGACGGGCAAGAACATTTTCCTGCTCAAAAGAATTGCTGAAGATTTGGCCAGGCGCAATGGCTCACGCTTGTAATCCTAGCACTCTGGGAGGCTGAGATGGGCTGATTGCTCAAGGTTAGTAGTTCAAAACCAGCCTGAGCAAGAGTGAGACCCTGTCTCTACTAAAAATAGAAAGAAATTAATTGGACAACTAAAAATATATAGAAAAAAAATTAGCCGGGCATGGTGGCGCATGCCTGTAGTCCCAGCTACTTGGGAGGCTGAGGCAGAAGGATCGCTTGAGCCCAGGAATTTGAGGTTGCTGTGAGCTAGGCTGATGCCACGGCACTCTTGCCTGGGCAACAGTGAGACTCTGTCTCAAAAAAAAGGCTGAGGATTCTGAAGATTTGGATGATCAACAACAGAAAATCAGAATGTTAATTCATCACTGGGGGTTTATTAACTGAGTCAGCAATTCTGCTTGCTGCAATCAATTCCAGAGAAATCTACACAGAGAAGCCAAGATGCCTGTCTGCTGGAGGATGTATGTTGCGTGCTATTAGCAAGGGGAGAAATGGAAATAACCTAAATGTCGATCCGCAGTGGCATTAAATAAACAAAGGATGGAACATCAGTGCTGTGGCCTCCCTATGCAGTAGCTGGGAATTGTGGCTCTGAGAGATAACTTGATCTTGCTGTTAGTGGAAAAGGCAAGTGACAGATGGGTGATCATGGTGGCACCTCTTGTATATAACAAAGCCAACGCACTGCTCCTGCATATACATGTGTCCAGAAATGGATTTAAAAACGAGACGAAATTATGCTGTGGAAAAGAATTCAAACACAGTATTGTGTGATTTTTCTCATGTAAAGTTCTAGAGCAGGCACAACTAAGCTACAGGGAAAAAAATCAGAATGGTAGTTGCCTCCGGGAGTGGAGGGTGGCGGTTGCCAGGGAAGGCATGTGAGGGAACTTTCTGGATGGTGGAAATGTTTCCTGTAGTGGTGAGGTGTGGGTTACTCCGTGTATGAATTAGTCAAAACATACGGAATTACATACTTTTGTGCATTTCATTGTATTTAAATTGTACCCCAATAAAATTATTAGAAGGCAAAAAAAGTGGGGGTGACAAACACCAAATTACTAATAAGGATTGCCACCATGAAGAGAAGTGGGGGGCATGGAGAACAGTCTGGGGTGGGAGTTTTACTTCTGTGTTCACGCAGGTACAGTTTGCCCGAGGTATCTGTGGGGGACGGTTCCAGGACCCTCTCGGATGCCAAAATCCAGATACTCAAGTCCCTAACATCAAATGGTGTAGGATCTGTATACGATGTGTGTGCATCCTTTGGTAGACTTTAAATCAGCTCTGGATTACTTATACCTACTGTAATGTAAATGGTATGTAAATAGTTGTTATAGTGTATTAAGGAATAATGAGAAGAAAAAAGTCTGTATATGTTCAATAGAGATGTAATTTTTTTTTTTTTTTGAGACAGAGTCTCACTCCCTTGCCTGGGCTAGAGTGAGTGCCGTGGCATCAGCCTAGCTCACAGCAAC
>CAUYRT010022326.1:0-27199 GCA_963574885.1 Lepilemur ruficaudatus
CAAGGTTTGCTTCTCCTGCTCGTTCTTTCGGGTCCTCAGGTCTTCCATCAGCTTGTTCTCCAAGACGATGGCACCATGGTCAAATAAGTCCTTCACTATCTTGAAGAAGTTGGGGCCCTCTCCTGCCTTGCTGTAGTGGTGACTGGTGGCTGGTGTGAGTCCTGGTTACAGTGAGTGATGGGCAGCTAGTGGGTCCAGCTCAGCAGCCTGGCCAAGTTGGTGGCTTCTGAGACCAGAGCAGCAGGACCGTAACAGCAGCAGTGCTTTGCCCAGGTAGCAGGATGTGACAGCGGAGCGGATGGAGGCGAGGTACCTGCAGGCTGAGGAAAAGGCCTGCGTAGCGGCCCTGCAGTGGAGGGAGCTTGTCTGGATTTTTGACAGGCATGCAAGGAGAACTATTGTTATACATATCCCAGTATAAACTCTATAAACACACAGTACACGCACACACACATAGGCATGACATAATATATATCCCTTTATAAGAGCCTTTTTAAAGTCTCTGCATCACATGTGTTTTCTTAGAATTTCTCTTTTCTGACATTAGATTATAAAGTCAGTAAGGGGAAGGATTCATCTTTATATAACCAGATTCTAACAAACAGATTGAAAACCATATGATTCAAAAAGGCAGACAGATAATATAATAGAATCAAGCTGTACAGTTCAAAATTTGGGGAAGATGTAGGGGGATACTGTCAGAGTCCCCACATCTTATTGTAAGGGTACAGCCTTGCTCAGCTTTAGGGTAATTTTTTCCCCATTCTGTGAAATTGTGGGCCCAGTTTGCCAGATTTACTAGATTTCCAAGAGAATCAAAAAACCAAGATTAAATCTAAAATCTCCGGAGTTTTAAACATTTGCAACTAAATAATTTGGATTACAAGGCTAGGCCATCTGTTAGAGAACTGCTATTATGAAATTCTTCCATGAATTAAATACACAGACATATTATGGTTTCCAATGACCTAATTTAATAGTGGGACAAAGGAGAGAACACCGAGCAGCATAATTGGGTATACAAATTATACAAACTTTCTTAAAACTATCTTTGCATAATTGGGCTTTTTGTAGGAAATCAAAGATGTCAGACCTTCTGAACGTGGCCGACAACACTGGCAGCCTGTATTTCATATTAGGAAAGGATCCAGGCTTTGGCAATCAGGCTTAGATGACAAGTTTAATGGTCAATTTAAAATGGATAATATACAGTGTCACTATATAGAAACCACCATGTTTAAGTGTTAGATATTTCATTTATTTTTGTTTGACATAACTCTGTTTCTCTTTTTCTCATTTACCATAATCAAAACTGACATTTAATCAGTGTAATACTACCTCTCTGACCAAATATATGAGCATATTGTCTCCCTCTTGAGCTACCAGTATACAAATACTTATTTAATGCATCTGTAACATCTTCAAAGTTATATTCTACAAACATTAGGAAAGCAAATCCTATAAACATTATGACATTTTTTACCTTAAAATCAGTATCTGCGGTACAGGTACACACAAAACATGGACCAGTAATTTTTAGTACATCCTCTCTTTTCTCATTTTGAATTGTAAACTTTGGCAGATATGGGTGCCAGATTTGAGTAACATAACCTACTGGTACATGAGGAGGAGCTTGGATTTCTATCTACAAAAACAAAAGAATATATGTAAATGGAATAATCATCATAATATATATGTCCAATTATAGCTCTCACTGAGCACTTCCTAAATGCCAAATATTATTGTAAATGCCATTTAATTCACAACACATCCTTATACATCTTAATTATTATTTTTATATATATATATATTAGTTGTCCAGATAATTTCTTTCTATTTTTTCAGTAGAGACTGGGTCTCGCTCTTGCTCAGGCTGGTCTCGAACTCCTGAGCTCAAATGATCCTCCCACCTTGGCCTCCCAGAGTGTTAGGATTACAGGCGTGAGCCACCATGCCCGGCTAGACACATATAAATTATTAAGAAACTGTTTTCTTAAACTCCTTTAAAAACAGTGGTTTATATGGAAGAAGAGAGCACTGACCACTAGTACAGTTCTTACATGCAAGTGCCAATGGTGCTATAATAAAAAGAATATGGGCCTGAAATCTGGGCTCTGCTGTTTATTAGCTATGAAACCCTGAGAGTGTCAAGGTATGCTCATCTGTAAGTGAAGACTTCCTAGGATCTTTATTAAAGATTAACTCGTGTAATGTATGTTAATGTGGCATTCAAGTTGCAGAGAATTTCCCATCAAACTCTCAGTTTTTCCTCAGGTATTTTTATGACTGCATAATAATACCTAACCTAAATGGAAAACAAAGTATTTCATTATAAATAACTTCAGTTATCCTCTCAAAATAAGTATAGCATTAGACTATAAATAACTATGTGCCTGTATCTCTATCTGTGTCATGCTCTCACAGGAGCTCGCATGGGATGATTGAATTATCCAGGCACAGCTAGACTCCAGCCAATGGGATCCAGGCAAAGCCAACTTTCCTATAAAATCTCTGTGCTTTGGTGTCTCCCCTGAAATCCATATTCTCTAGGCTGCCAAATAATATGAAACAGAGGCAGCTGGTCTTTACAGAGGTGAAGATACTCTCACCTCAGGTGTCCCTATTACAGATGACACAGATAATGTAAGTTTTTATTTGAAAAATGAGAAATGAAAAACACAGGAGATAAAATTTTTGGAGAGGGATTTTCCTTGATTTATCCCTTAGTAGGTTGGCCAAAATTGTGAGGTGAACACATCTGTTCTTTCCCTCATTCTTCTGTCCACGTGCTCCTAGAAGAGTATTTTAGGATATTCTCAATGGTGTAACTCTCCTGGCTTTGGCCATGTCTCTCGTAGTCATTTGCTGTAAGTGATTTGACCGAGATGCTCTATCTGACCTTTTCTTGAATGCCAACAACTCTCAGACCTGTTGCTCAACCCCAGGAAGAAGACTATTCAGGGACTTGGAGCTAACCGTTCGCTATTGTTCACTTGCCTTCCTTCCTATACAATTGACTCAGAAAACGAAATATATAGCTTGTTGATTCATTTTCCTTTAAATCTCATTTGATTATATAGAGTCAATGAAAGGGTGAAAATTCTTGCTGAACTACTTTACATACTGCCCTGGTAATTGCTCACAGACCTTCTGAAGGCAGCAGGGACAACAACAGCTGGAACATCTTAGTGGTCTCTCCAGAGTTATGACTTCTCGACCCATATTATCAAGAATGTGCAAGGTAAAAGATCTAGATGGCCCACAGCAATTTCGGTTACAAAAATTAGTATCTTCTGTTGCAACGTAAATCCTCTGTCCAAACTTATTCTTGATTTCATACCTGTTATTGCTTTCAAAACCCAACAGGACTAAAAACAAAAAGAGGAAATCAGTCACCTTTATGCTAAAAAATATTAACTCTATTCTAAGATATTACAGTATCTACCTATGTCAGATTTAGATAATATTTCAAAAAGCACAGGAAGAAGGAAAAAGAAAGGTGTTTAGAGATGAACCAGACCGAAAAAAAAAGGCAAAAGCACAGGAGGAGAGTCTATTAAGGTACCAACAAATTAGGAGTTCTTACTTGAGACATGGAAAAGAAGACAAGTCATATCTTCCTAATTCCATAGACTTCTGCCAGAAAGGGAGGCCTTGCTGCTAAAGTTGGGGAGATGCTACAGGTGGAAACACTGGTGCTCAGTGTATGGACAAAATGTCCACTTATCTGGTAGAATTTTTATAACTGGCTCCATGAACAAATTTCAATCACCCCTGTGTTTTTTATAATCTTCTCCCTTAACTAACTCCTTGACCTTTTGAGTTGTTTCCCAGAAATGATGAGTATTCTGCAAGACAAAGGAGTTGAGAAGGCCCCAGAGCAGACTTTTTGACACCAAGATTCATCATCACCCTGGACCTGCCCCAAGGTATGTGGCCCCTCCTTAAAAAGCCCATGATCTCTGTTAGTAGAAGAAATGGATTTGAAGCAGCTTCTATGTTCTCCCAACAAGACATCTTTCATATTAAAAATTCCCTTGTCTCAATAATTGGATCTTTGGGCAATTAGCAACTGGACCTAGGACAAAACCTCCTTGCAGTTTTGATAACATCTTCGTGTATCATGGAGGGGAATATAAGAAGATTGCTATGTTTATGATCTATGAAATATATTAAATAAAGTGGTTTGAGATTTTGTTTCATAAGCCATAGTTGTCTTATTTTTTACAATGTGTTTGAATGAAGGCAATAAGAGGGCTTACTCTGATGTGGTATTTTAAGGGAAAAAGTGAAAATGGAAGGTGAATTAGAATATCACATTGGGCTCAGGGCACCCTTGCTTAGCTCAGAAGTAGTGAAGAAGTGGGAGATGGGTATCAGACAAGGACAGAGGGTGTTTGGTAATCAGATCTTCAGCTCATAGAATATCTAGACCACAGATATCTTAAGTGAACTCTGCACCTTAGATGGGTTAATCTCTTCATGAAGGAAAGAGAAGGGTCCTTAACGTTGATATCCACATGCTATTTTAACAAAGGGCTTGATATATTGATCCATACATTGGAAACCTCTCCTTGTTTAGAGCCAGGAAGGAACAATCAATGGCCCCATTTGTCTACAGAAGAGCATGATACAAATATGTTCTTCACAATGCAAGGAAAAACAAAAATCTCAGGATGCCCCAAAATTCATTATGGCAAAAGAGAGAACTGAGCCTAAGAACTGAGTTGCACAAGCACTACCATCCTCTCCCCAGTGAGGTACAGGAGTCTTCTTTTAAGAAATGAAAGTGTTAGTGGTAGATAGCAAGGGATTCCAGGTCTCCTAGGGACAAAAATGGGTGCTGTTGCCCACATCCTCGTCCTGCTCCATCCTAATCCTCCCCTGAACTACTGCCATACCTTGGAGAAGAAGGAATATCCTATGAATTTGCCAATCAGAATGTAGTGCACCAGCTGCAAAAGAATGCAGAGGACTCTCTAGCCCATGTGCCAAGCAGCATAGGTATCATAGAGTCCAGAAATTGACCTAGAACAAACTGCATGCATAGTAATGCAACTCCCAATTATCCAGTCAAAGTAGTTCTATGGTGACATCTGAGCCACTAGGGAGGTCCTAATCCAGGCACTACAAAACAAGATACATACCATAAACAAACCCCTTTTTTGGAACCCTTCATTTTGCTCTCACTTTGCTGTGACAATGGGTCTGGTTGTATGTGTGTATGTATCATGCTCTGTAAACATATCTTGCTTTTGCCCTATAATCCTATCTTTCTCTCCTCAATAAACTCCATTTTCGTGTTTGCCTTACTTTGGTGTGTGCACTAAGAACTGACATTTCAGATTAAAACCTGACAAAAGGGCTTAGAAAATGACTAAGGGCTTAGAAAATGACTAAAGGCTTAGAAAATGACTAAACAGGGTTTCTTTTTGGTGGACAAGGTATGGAGGGGAGAAAGAATGCCTGGCTGGCAAGGGGTTTTATTATGCAGATAAACATCATAATAACAGCCCTCAGGAAAATGTTTCTGTTCAAACCTTTTAGCATGTCAGATTCTCAGCAAACCTGTCCCAGATCAAATAGTCAGGGCCTGCTTGCATTTACCAAAGATTCTCTACAGAAGCAAATTTCTCCCCCAGCTTCTCACTTAGATAGCCGTATGGTATTATTACTGTTTGCCCACAGCCATCTCAAAATATCTCAAAGAAATGTATTTTAGGGTAAAATATTTTTTATTTCCTTCTGCCCTAAAATACCCTTTAAGATATATAGCTCCTATAAAATGAGTGCACGCCGATTATAACCTTAGGACTGTAGCCAGATTGTAAGTTTATCTCCACAGATGCAAACCAAGGAAGAGATATGATCACTCTTCTACCCACACTGAGAAGATCACAGCATTGAATCTTTCTTCTACCCCCTTTTTTGAATGTTAACCTTGTCTTATGCATATTTTCTGAGTACCAACTAGAACTTCATGATAATACCATCAATTGCCTCACTGCTCATCTCCTTCACTCCTCTCCTTTTTTCTGTGTACCCTTTTTCCTTTAAATGCGAAGTTCTCAAAACCTTTGAAAGAGAGCCCAGTCCACAACAGACTTTGTAGACTGTGCTTTTTCCAGATGTCCCCTTAAAAATCTTGGCTTAATAAACCTCAATTGAGTGTGACTCTTGTTTTCTTGTTACTGAAAGCTCAGCTCCTGTCCTAGAGGCCACATTAGAAGAACAAGAACAAGTGGTTTGAGAAGAAGGAAAGAGAAGTTTATTAATTTGCTGGCAAATGAGGAAGATGGAGACTACTGTCTATGATGCTATCATCCTAAAAATAAGCAGAAGCTTTTAAAGCGAAGCCATTCAGCTTCAAGCAACTGCTGTTCAACTATAGTTGATGGCCCCAATTCTTTTATCTCCAGAATCTGCTGGGGACTCTACCACCTGGACCTCTGCCAGGATGGCTCTGCTGGGCCATCCTCTGCAGTGCAAAGAACAAAAGACACTTCCTTGCCTCATCGGACCACTGGCTTGAGGATGCAGGCTCTAGTTCCCAAAACGAGTGGGGGAAGCGTCAAAGAGAGAGAAAATATTTTTGCCTTTTTTTTTTTTCGGGGTATTGCCTGTGTTACATGTTGTTACTTATTATCTAAGTTAACAACAAGTTATATCACCACAAACTCTCTTAAGTGTCTCTAGTGGGACTCAAACAGGCCCTGGACTCTGCTTTTATAGGAACTATACTTGACTTCAATATTTGCCACAGTCAAATGTTTGTGAAAATATTTTAAAACTAATTTAAAAAATGAAATTGATTCCTGAGAGGGCATCTATTATCCATCTAATTGTTTAATTACATAGCTTAATCTTAAAAATCTTAAACTTATTCATCTGCAAAATGAGATCAATGGGCTTATATAATTTCAAAGTCTCTTTACCATTACTTGAAAAACGAAAACAAACAAAAGAATTCTACAATTATATCTTTAGCATCTATTAATTTTTCAACTGGGGGAAGGTATAAGTGCTTGTCCTAGTCCCACATGCTAAAAATAAACTGAATAATCTTTATCTTTTCATATTATTCACAATGTAAAAAAAACACTCAAATTTTTCAATTTGAGGAAAAAAAGAAAACAAGAAAATTAAAGACCACTTAAAAACTCAAGAATTAAAAAGTGCTAACTGTGAAATTTTCCATTTCACAATGAAACATATATATTGCACAAATATACCTAAAACTTATAAGTCTAAAAAATATAAATAGAGTGCTATATAATATACAGTATCTAGTCTTTTGGATTTTAAAATCTCAATAATGCATACCAAATAATAAAGTATTTTAAATAATTTAGTATAAAAATTATCAAAAAACAAAATATTCCTTTCCAGAGAAAATTTACTTTAGAGAAACTACACAAAACCAAGACATTATAAATACCTAATAATGTACATTATAAGCAATTTAAATGTAATAGATGACAATTACATTGTGAACTAAAAGAAAATAATAAGCCCTTCCCAGCTAACTGAATGGACCCCCTCTTGGCCAGGGGACACAAGAAATACTCTAAAGCTGAGTTGCTGGCCATGAGAAGGGAGGTCAGACATGCCTCATCATGCTCCCTGCCTTGCTGGAGATATCCTTTGTAATTCATTAACAGACATAAGGCTATGCAAGACAAGGCTTAAACCACACCTGCAGGTCCTCAATTTACATAACAAATCAATCACTTGAGTCTTGGTATATGGCCATGACTTGTCTCTGATTAACAGACTTCCTTATCTTAACTTAAAATATTCCAAGCCTTTAGACAAAGCTTCATTTCTTTAGCCAATTACAAATCAAAGAGTCTTTAAACCCACCTGTAACCTGTAAGACTCCCACTTTGAGATGTCCCCCTTTTCAGGCCAAACCAATGTATGCCTTCTATGTATTGATTGATGAGTTTATGTGTAATTCCTGTATCTCTGAAACATATAAAACCAAACTGTAACCCAACCACAGCGAGTCCACTTGCTCAAGCCTTCTTAGAAGAACATAGCTCCAAGCCATGGTCCTCAAACTTGGCTCAGAATAAACCTCTTTAGATTATTTTACAGAGTTTGGCTTTTTATCCATTGACAATGTATTTTAACATAATCTATTTCTCTGCTTGTACAATTCATGTTCTAATTTCTACCACTGAAAGAAACTACAGATAGGTGAAAATGAATTTAACCGATATATTCTAAAAATCGGCAGTTTTCATTATACCTAGTAGGAATATCTTAATTACATCCAGAAAGAAGAGACTACGGTTCATAAATCTACCCAGGGTCTCATTTCCCTGGCAGCTATTCTGAATCATTTAGTGGCTTCCTAAGTTTATTTTTGCACCTGGGGAAGACTGGACCCAAGAAAGCAGGACCCAGTCCTTCAGCAGGAGTAGCAGTGCTCTTCTAGGAAGCCAAGCCTGCATCCTTCATCCTTTAACACTTCCTGTATCCAAACTGGTAATCTATAGCCCTTGGAACAAAGGTTTTCACATGGCTCATCTGGACTTCCAAAAGAAACTGTAGGCATGAACAATAATTTTCTAAAACATTCCCAACCAAAATCAAAAAGTTCACTTGCTTTGGAAATGTACTGAGGTAACTAAACTATTACATGTGATTCTGTGCCATTTTCAAGGTGATCACAAATTGGAGAGAAAAGAATTGAAGTGGCAGAAGTCAGGTAAAGCGATTAAATCACTTAAAGTGATTTATAGAGAGAGGAGCAAAAGTAAGAAGTCTTGATTGTATTCCCTGTAAGTTAGAGTCATGACATAAGGAAAGATGCCCATCATAATGATAACACCATTCCTCATCCATAGGGGATTGGTTACAGAACCTCCTGTAGATACCAAAATCCCAGGATGCTCAATCCCAGGATTATATCCCTGATATAAAATGGCATAGTATTTACATATAATTTGTGCACATCCTCCTGTACACTGTAAATCATCTATAGATTACTTATAATACTGTAACAGAAGGGTCTGAAAAAGGGCAAAATGTTTTACAAGTTGTTTCTTTAAAACCCTTCACTCTCGTTGGGAATTAAAACCTGAATTCCTGTCTGAGGCCAGTAATCAGAGGAGCAAAGGAATGTTCTTTGTTTTCTAGTACCTTAAACAACAGCAGGTGATTCAACAGAGATGCCAGAGGTCAGGAGATCATCTTCACAGGAGATTCTATAGTTAAACAGCAATAGCTCAAAGCTGAAAACCCCTTTAAAAGCTCTGTATTTCTGCTTAACGAGAGGGTTATTTTTTATTATTATTTTTTATTTCAGCATGGGGGTATAAATGTTTAGTTTGCATATATTGCCCTTGCCCCACCCGAGTAAGCTTCGTGTCCATCCCCCAGACAGTGCACACCGCATCCATTAGGTGTGTATATACCCATCCGCTCCTCCCACCACCATCTGCCTGACACCTGATGAATGTTATTACTATATAGGCACTTAAGTGTTGATCAGTTAAAACCAATTTGATGGTGAGTACAAGTGGTGCCTGTTTTTCCATCTTTGGGATACTTCACTTAGTAGAATGGGTTCCAGCTCTATCCAGGATAATACAAGAGGTGCTAGTTCACCATTGTTTTTTGTAGTTGAGTAGTACTCCATGGTATACACATACCACATTTTATTAATCCACTCATGTATTGATGGGCACTTGGGTTGTTTCCACATCTTTGCAATTGTGAATTATGCTGCTATAAACATTCTAGTGCATATTTTTTTTTAAAGAATGTCTTTTGGTTCTTTAAGATGAGAACCTGCCACCCTCCTCATTTGCCAGCAAATTAATAAAATTTTCTTTCCTTTTCCTCAAACCGCTTATCCTCATTCTTCATTCAGCTGCAGGGACAAATACTGAACTTTTAGTAACAATACCAAATGCAATGTAAACAGTTGTTATATTTGGATTATTTGGCGGAATAAAGACAAGAAAAAAAGTCTGCACATATTCAGTACAGATGCAATTTTGTTTTAATATAGGTGATCCATGGTTGATTAACTCCATGCCTATAGAACACAAGGTGAAAGAGGGCCAACTATATTTTACCATTTGATTACTAATTTTCAGAAATGAGCTGCTGATTTCATTATTGTGAAGAAAGACAATTGTAAGTAAATCAGGTTTACCATAGCACATCATCCAGTGTGCTATATTTGTGATATTTGATGTGTCTTTATCTGCTTAAATCTCTTTTCTTTCTCAAAATAAGATCAATACAATTAACACATACCTTCTGTAATTTCAATTTTCTGATGAATCAGTATCAAGTCTATCTATCGTAGTAAAAAAAATTAAATTGTATGTTAAATGTTTTTTAGCCAACCAAATTAATATTCACGTTTTTGTTTAACACTGCATATATTCAATTATCAACAATTATAATTATCAAATTTTAATAATAGTTTATATTACTTTTTAGTGTAAAACTATAGTTAGCATATTTTTAATTAAAAATACCGTATGTCTATTGAGAGCATTCACTATTAAAGTGGGAAAATTTAGGTCAATCCACTTATACTGGAATCCCTTTAAAAATTACAAAATAATGCACTTCTGCAAGTCTGAAAATTATTCTTTTCAAGTGTACTTAATATCATCATTTGTATGGTAAGTAATTTTTTGAGACCCTGATTTTTTAAAAAAACTATTTAGGGCATTTCTTAGAAAAATATGGACTATTAAATATTCTTATAGCATACACTGCCCAGGTGCACTGTTGGAAATTGAGTTAGAGAGAGTGTAGGAGAGAAAATTCATTGACTGAAAACTAGTTGAACATCATAGCAATATTTGTTTATAGATTGGACCTACAAAACTTCATATTCCTATTTTATTTACCTGATCTCTAACACAAACCAAATATTAAACCTCACATTGCTGAGGAAGTCTATTGTGTAGTATAGCAAAATCCAGGACTTTTTTTCCCCTTATTGGTGGCATTTGTAAAATTGAATCTTTCAAAGAACAGAAGTAATGTCATAAAAATGTAATTTTAGTAATTATAAAAAAAGTTGAGTCACATGACATACAAAATATTAACTCTGTTTTGGGTACCATGTACTAAAGCTGAACTCTATGCTTTACTAAAAGTTTCCTTCACATGTCAAGGAAATTACTCAGTATTGAAATTTAAAAGCACAAAATTCAGAATAAAGGTACCAGGATTAAAAAGCCAGCCCTACTTCCTTAGATTTTTATCATTGAGCAAGATATATAACTTCTCTGGACCTAAGTTTCTTCTTGTGTAAAATGGTGATAATTATAGCACCCATGTATCAAAGAGATTTTATAACCATTAAGGGAATTAATGCAGGTATCATGCTTTCTAGGACAAAGTCTAGAAAGTAGTGCTTAATAGACATTTGGTTTTGACTATTAACGCATTATATCCAAGATCACAGAAAACAATTAACTATGACATTCATATTTTGCTTAAAAATGAACTTAACCTAGAAGAATTAGTGATCTGTTAACAGAATAGGTTGTTTATCCTTTCTGACTTTAATTAGTTAATAATAGTAAGTAAATAAGTAATTACTTAACCACAATTAATCTGGCAAGTAAACTGGAAGCACAGTTTTGTTTTTTTATGAATATTTCGTGTATTTAAGATTACCTGATTTAAATATTCCAATCCGGGTGGACAGTTTAATAGAGGTGGTGGTGCTGGCATCCACGGTACCACTGCAGGTCCACTTAGCTGAGTATATATTGGCTGGTTCTGAACAGGGAAGCCAGCTGGGTCAGCATGTAAATAGCCACCTGGTAGGACTGGGTAGCCAGCTGGTGGGACTGGGTAGCCACCTGCTGGGACTGGGTAGCCAGCTGGTGGGACTGGGTAGCCAGCCTGGGGCTCATGGTATCCAGTATGTCCTGGGGGGCCTGAAATAGCAACAGGTAAAATGATTCATAAGTGCACAGAAAAAAATCATCAACTCTTTTAGGATTACCCTAGCTATCTAAAAAATGACTTCTCAGTTCAGAAATTCTATATCTGTGAAACTTAATGTGTGCTTTTATCTTCAGAGATTTTTCATGAACTATCCATGGTTTCCTGTCTACTTACATTTTGAGGGTAGTGGGTTGTGAATAGAGTTCACCCACAGACTTAAACCTCACCATTCAAAACACTTTAATACCTGAGAAAATAATAGTAAACCAACCATGACCCAGAGTCACCTACATAAAAATTCTGGCATGCCTTCCTGGAAGAGAGATGCCATGAGGCAGAAGGCCTAAAACAAAGGCTTTGAGTCAGCATTTTTAGGGCCAAGGCGACTGGGAAAAGTGATAATTCTGAAATTCTAATAAATGGCACCTCCTATATGTACAGAAGTAGGGGGAGTTTTGCCGCCCCCTCCACCCCAAGTCCCAGTGAACTAATTGACAAGGTCTAGAGATGCATTTCTTGATCACAACGGGAAGGGAGGATGATAATGGCACTGTTAGGTAGAAGTCAGGGATGCTGTCTAACATCCTAAAATGCCCAGAACATTCCCCTGAAAACAAGGAATTGTCCAGCCCAAAATATTTTAGTGCCACAGTTGAGAAACCCTGGTGTAGTGCTAAAGGCATGTCATTTCTTCTTATAGGTTCCAGATATTTGTCTGGGTTAACAGTTTTCCTGGAGTTTTAATTCATGGTGTCCTAAATTCCTCTCCACATTTTTGTTAAAACACTGATTATGATATTTAGGTTACAAAATTAAATTTTACAATTTAGCATTCTCAGTTCTCTGGAATATATAATTTGAGAAACAAGGAAGGCAAAAGTTATAACAGTAAAAATTATTAAGCAGAATAGAAGAAGAAATTTAATAAATGTAATTTTTATGTTCCTTATAAATGTGCATTGCAGTTAAACTTTGTAAACTTATTCATATAGTCCAGAGTAGCAGTTCCATAGAAATGGAATATAATTTCAAGAGACCGTGTTCCACAACATTTTAACACTAAAAGCCATGCAAAATTTCATACTTATAATAGGCATTACCTTTAATTGGAACACTTATAACAGGCTCATATGCCATTAAAAACTAAGACTTAGCAAACAGATTAAACCACATACAAATGCCTTTAAATACAGTTTTTATCATTTACTCCTTCAACAATGAATGACTATATACAGATGATCTATAATGTGACTGGATCCATTGTAGAATCAGAGGATACAGCTATCCAAAAGGCAATCTGCTCTCAGAGAACTCACAGTCAACTTCTGAGAGACAGAAAATAAATTTTAAACAAAGATTTTGTATTGTTGTAATGGAGAAAATACATGGGGGAGAGGGCAGAATACAAGGCAGTTACTTTAGATTGATATAATTTATGTTGAAATCTAAAAGATGAGAAGAGGAAAGCTTTATTTATATGAAGATCTGTTGAGAGATGCTCCAAGAGGAAGGAAAAGCAAATGTAAGAACCCTGATTTTGGAATGAATTTAGCATATTTGTGAAAGAAGAATATCAAAAGAGACAAAAAGACTAGGAATGACTGTCAGTTCAGCAACAGAAAGCATTTTATCGAGGGAGGCCCTTAGTAAGAAGTTTGTATTTTGTTCCAAGTGTGATTGGCAAGCACTGGTGGATTTTAAGCAGAAGAGTGAATTCCATGGTCTCATTTACATCTTACAAAGTTTTTAGAAGTGCTGAACATTGAGACTTACAATGGGGAAACACAGATACAAATAGTATTCTTTCATAAACTAAACTAAAAAAAAAAGAATAAGAATAACAGATTTAATATTATAGGGAGGATATTAAACACAAAGCAAATTACTTACTTATTTGGTTCATGATTTAAATAATTCTGAAAAAGAAGAGCTGATATTAATAGGTTGTCTATACATGTATAGGTCCAATACAACTGTTGAAACAAGATATTCTATAACCACACATTCCCAGTCATGGATATTCATTTTTATTCATCTAGTCCAGACTTATCCATTCTAGTCCTTTGTGATTTACCCCATTACCCTTACTATGTTTCGTTCTGAATAGGTATTTAGACATTGTTGCTCAGCCCATGATGGTGAGCACTTTCCAAAAGCCTTTGGGGAGAGGGTCCAATGAGGCAAAAAGCCAAGAAGAAACACTGTGAGCCTAAAGACCCCAAAAGTTAACTGAGCTAAAAACAGTCTTCGCAACCTATGCAGCCTAGAGTTAGCATGTAGTTCAGTGCCCAGCCTCTCAGCCAGGCTCCAGGAATGGTCCAACAAGAAAGCAGGAAAGGTTAATTTCAGGGCACACTATTGCAATTATCTCTGGAAATTCCAGATTCTGTGGACTTGTTTTGCCCAACTTGAATAGCAAATTTGAGAGGGTTTGACACTCTGTTCTTTGCATCAAGACATGTTTTTTTTGTTTCCTTTTTTTTTTTTTTTTTTTTTTACCACAGAACCCACTCTCCAGAGTTGGCATAACTGTAGCACCTTGACAACACAAGTGAAACTTTGTACTTGGTTATTTCTACAGAAACATAAATAACAGTAGTATTCAACTCAATACTTCTGCCTTCCAGTGCCTTGATCCCATCCTAGTCTTTCCTACTATTGTCCAGCCACTACTTTCTCTGTCTAATGTAGATCCCAACCCTCTTCAAGCCTGTTAACTGCAATTAGCACATCAGGCAAAAACTCTGTTACCCAACTCTTTTACTTTGGACCCACACACTAATCCAAACTAGCCTTTCCCTTCCAGGTGCACTCCATTGTTAGCTGTCCTTTCATAGACTCCTACTGAGCAATCCTAAATGTTATATAAGTTACCTGATCTCTCTATATCCTCAACTAAAATCTAGTATTCCCAGGAAGAAATTACCTTCTTCTTCTTTGTTTCAACATTATTTTTTACCATTGCTGACTTCAAGCAGAAAATTTCATAATTAGTAAAACTCTTAAGAACATTGCAATATTCACCTCTCAATTTTAAATTGTGAACTAAAATAAAATCTTAAGCCCCCCGCTGACTCAATGGCCCCACTCTTGGCCAGAGGCCCCCAGAAATACCCTAAAGCTGAGTTGCTAGCCTAGCCATGAGAAGGGTGGTCAGACATGTCTCATGAATGCCCCCTCCCTTCTTGAAGATATCTTTTGTAATTCATTAACAGGCTAAGGCTATACAAGACAAAATTTAAATCATACCTGCAAGTTATCAATTTACTTAACAGATCATTTGAGTCTCTGTGTATGTCCAGTGGCTTGTCTCTGGTTAAGAGACTTCCTCGTGGCTTGTATCTGATTAGCAGACTTCCTTATCTTAACTTAAAACATTCCAAGCTTTTAGGCAAAACTTCAATTCTTTAACAAATTACAAATAAAAGAATCTTTAAACCCACTTATATCCTGTAATGACTCACTCATAACCTGTAATTTCCCACTTCAAGATGTCCTGCCTTTTTGGGCCAAACCATTGTATACCTCCACATATTGATTTATGACTTTACAAATAGTTCCTGTCTCCCTAAAATGTATAAAAGCAAACTATAACCCAACCTTGGTGAGAGCATTTGCTCAAGTCTTGTTGGGCGTGGCTCTCTGTGCCACGTTCAAACATATTTGGCTCAAAAAAAACTTCTTTAAATTATTTCACAGACTTTGGGTTGTTTTTCATTGACAATACATTCAACCAGTTTAGTAATGGTTGAATAATTCTGCATGGGTTTACTTGACCCTGGGATAAATCCAAAAATGTTTTTGTGTTACTGATTTAATTTACTGGATTTTCTTAGAACAAAAGTAACCTCAATTTGCATTAACTGGTCAGAAATCAACTGCTGTGGACCTCATCAGACCAGAAGGGCAGAAACAGTAAAGTTTATATTTCTCTTGAAGTAATCTATAAGGTGAACAATAAGCTAATAAACATATGTAACCAAAGTCAACTAAAAGTTTTCAAGCTACATCAGTGTTTTAGGTTCTATCAGGTGAAGAATTATATAAAGAAGACTAAATTTATACATATAAAAGATCATGATTATTTTTTTCAATCTCACACCAAAAGAAGCACAGCTTCCAACTAGAAACAGCAACAACAATAATAATAATGATTTTACTGAACTGGAAGTTAAGACTTCTTGAGCCATTTTAGATTCTCCAGGCCTTTAAATCAGCAAGCAAAGAACCCATTTACTGTGCTGGCTGGGGTGACTGATTCTCACAACTAAGGTGAAATTGGACTAGTACTCCACAGTGAAGGTAAGGAAGAATATTTCCTGGAATACAGAAAAACTCATAAGGCATCTCTCAATATTACCATGTTCTGTGATTAGAAAGAACGGAAAACTACAATCCAATGCAGAGAGGACTAACAATCGCCCAGCCCCTTTAGAAATGAATGATTGGGTCACTCCGTCAGGTAATGAACCAATACCACCCACAGAGCTTGCTGAAGGCATAGGGAATACCGAAAGGGGAGTAGATGAAGGTAGTTACAGGCCTGGCGTGGGAGCTCACACCTATAATCCTAGCACTTTGGGAGGCTGAGGCAGGAGGATCGCTTGAGCTCAGGAGTTCAAGACCAGCCTGAGCAAGAGTGAGAACCCCATCTCTACTAAAAATAGTAAAAATAAATTAGCCGGGTGTGGTGGTGCATGCCTATAGCCCCAGCTACTCAGGAGGCTGAGGCAGGAGGCTCGCTTGAACCCAGGAGTTTGAGGTTGCTGTGAGCTAAGCTAACCACATGGTACATACTCTAACCTGGGCAACAGAGTAAGACTCTGTCTCAAAAAAAAAAGAGGTAATTACAAATACCAGTATAGCCACATGACCAGTTACAGAAATAAGGACTGTAATTGTCATAATCATTTTCTCCTTATTTTGCTGTGCATGTGTGCATTTGTTTTCTTTTTTTTCTTAATTTCTTATCATGTAACATAAGACATTATTGATTTTATATCATAGTATTTAAATATTTTTAAATTTACATCATAGTATTTAAGTTATGGGATAGCAACGAGAAGAATAAAAATCACTCAAAGACTTCACTTCCTCTTCTGGGGAAGGGATTAGTTTTCAGTTGCGCTCAGGATAATCATATTATGTTACGTGAAATTATAACCTTGTTTTGTTTTTATTGTAAGACTAAGTATAGTTTAAGAACATGCATATAGGTGCCAAATTGATAAGGGGTAGAACTGGGATGGTGAATTTCATATGTCAATTTCACTGGCCACTGGATACTTAGATTAAATTTTATATGTGGGCATGTCTAGAGGGTGTTTCTGGATGAGCCTAGCATTTGAATCCATGGAAGGAGTAAAGAGGTTGCCCTACTCCATGTGGATGTGGGTGGGCTACATCTACTCCTTTGAAGGTTTAAATAGAACAAAAGGGAGAAGTAAGAGAAATTCACTTCTTCCTGCCATATTGGTTGGGCTAGACCATTGATCTTCTTTTGCTCTCAGGGTTCCTAGTTCTCATGCTTTTCAACCCAGATTGGAATCTACATCATTGGTTCCCCTGGTTCTCAGCTTTTGGGCTTAGATAGAATTATACCCGTGGCTTTCCTGGGTCTCTAGATTACAGACTGCTGATGGTGAGACTTTTTAGCATACAAATTGCATGAGCCAATACCTTATAATAAATCTCTTTTGTTCTATTTCTCTACAATACTCTGACTAATATGATGGGTCTATTCCAAGATATAACATTATTAAGTTTAGGAAATGATTGGGCTGTGCCCTGCTTGAATTAGTTAATTAACTTAACATGATAACTTTAAATAATTGCTTCCATTATTACTAAAAAACAAATTTTGTAACTACCTCAGGGAAAGAGAAAAACATATTTATGCTGTACCCGAAAAGAAGTCTTTAATAAAATCATATATTGTACCATTGGAATTATAATTACTCCAGGACAAACACAGAACTTCAAATTACTATCTGCTTACTCTATGATGAGACCCAGTTGTTTTACGTCACTTTTCTATCCAATTGCAGAAATCCACTCATTTCCCTTTCCATGTATTTTTCATTTCCTTGTACTTGTTCATTGTTCAAAGCTCTCCAGTTTTTGTAAACAACAAGGTGGCATTAAGAGAAAGTTATGCTCTTAGGAAAATTCAAGAAAAAGGAGCCTCCAACCCCTCTCACATTTCTCACTAAGCAAAAGTCACGTGTACTAACCATGCATCTCAAATTGCTAAACCGGAAGAAGCTATGAATACCTGTTCTTGGAACTGGGAGTGGCCATGCCAAGACTTTCAGGAATAACAGGAATAAAACCACATAGTGAGCTTGGAGAAGCAGGGACTTGTCAAATATTTAAAGTAATAAAGCTAACTTTCACAGAGCACTTTCTGTAGTGCTAGGCTCTGCTCTAACAAGTTTACATTAATACATGGAATACTCTGTAACTCTTTTAATAGGTACACAATTTCAGAGATGAGGCAAAGGAAGAAAGACACGTGAAGAAACCGGTTCAGAATCCACAGATAGGAAATGGTACAGGCAGGATTCAAACTCAGGCAACCTGACTCTGGAGCTGATGGTCTCAGCCACTATGCTATGGTACAGCCTGTACCTTTCATATTGCTCTGGTATTGTAGAGTGCCTAGCATAGTTTTGGGCTCCATTCTTCCAATTAATACGTACTGTTAAAAGACAGCCAGTAGGCGCTATTAATCCTCCCTTTTCATACTCCCACTATGCTGACAGATACCCTTGAGCTCAGCTTTTGGCCATGATTCAGGCTGCCCTCTGCCTGTAAAGCGGCCCAGCTAAGGGGAAGCGAAGCTCTGCGAGGTGTTTTCAGGCAGGACACACCTCATTAAAATGGTTTTGGGGCAGATCAGGGGTACCGCTGGACCCCTTGCTGAGTCTCCGGTCCACTTCCAGCGCCGCCTCCGGAGTCTCCTGGGACCCCTGCCCCACCCTCTAACGCAAACACAATGACCAGGTCCCAGCCCCTCCCCCACAGCTGCGCCCACCCCGAGCCCGAGTCCGCGGAGAAAACCGCCAGTGCCGCCGGGAGGGAGCCGAGGTCCCGGACCCGGGCGGTGCCTCCCCTCCTCTGACCCCTGGGCTGCCAGGCACAGCTGTTGCACAACCTCCCCTGAAGTCAGCAGGAAAGGGGGCTCGGAGTAGCCGTGGTGCCCACCACCCGCGGCGGCTCAGGGTTCGTTTCCTGCACCCTCCTAGGCCCCGGGCTGGAGCGCGGGATCCCGCGTAGCTGCTGGAGGGCAGCCAGGCTGCAGGTTACGCTGTCCCCGCCGAGAGCGAAGCCGAGTCGCCCTCCCCACCCCACGTCCCCGTTCTTGCTCCTTGGAGAGGCTCTGGAAACATTCTATGGTTAAGGGCAGAGATGAACGAAGAAGTGGACAGCAGCTGGAACTGGAAAGGCATCAGCTGGAGAGTGGCGCCCTCCCAGACAGCCCCAGTCTGGGAGGTGCTGAGGGGGACTTCCTTCACTCCGACTGCGACCTCCGTACCTTAGATTCCCGAGGGGGCGGAGGGGAGCAGAGCGGCTGTTAGAGCACAGATGAGGGCGGGCAGTCAAGACTGTTTTTCTGTATGGCCTCCTTTTTTCCAGCCCTTGCTCTCTTCCTTTTGCTTTCCACCAAAAGCTGTTTTTAACTCTTTTAAGGGTGAAAGTAAGCAGATGTGTAGAATCTTTAACTTTCTGGCCCTGCGACTGACACACCAACGTACAGTAAATAAATACTCATTGAACTGAAGTTGTCACTGATACTTTTTCTTTAAGAATTTTGTTTAAAAAGTAACACATGATTTTTCTGAACTGTAAAACCATGAAAAGAAGTGAAAGCTTACTCTCTCCCACTTTTCTCCCCATTACCCTGCTAGCCAAGGTTAACAGACACTTGAAGATTTACTAAGAGAGGTGAGGGGAGAGGGAAAAACCAGGAGTGGGGAGGTGAGTGGAAGGGAGGAAGGTGGAGAAAGAAATCGAGAAAGATGGAAAAAGGGGGGATGAAGAATAAGCCACCTGGGTTTTTTGTTAAGTTTAGCCTAAAGCTGCCTCCTTACATATTTTAAGTTTGGCCTGAAGGTTTCTTTGTACATAGTGAATTGTAACCTAACTGGATGTGTAAACAGGCTGAAACCTACTGTTGTGCCAATCTTGGGGTCTGAGTGAAAGGCAGCCAACTGTCCACACTGTGTTTGGATAAGGCACAGGCTGAGCTGGAGCCAATCCAGCTGTTTCTGTACCTCACTTCCATTTTCTGTACATCCTTTCACTTTTTCTGTCCATAAATCTTCAACCATGTGACAAGGTTATGCTGGTTCAGGGGCTGCCTGATGTGAGAATCATTTTTTGCTCAATTAAACTCTGTTAAATTTAATTTGTTTAAGACTTTTCTTTTAACAGTTTACATTATTTCTCTTCCTATTCCCGTCTCAGTGACCTTGTGAAAGTTACCTGACAACCTCCACACCTGTTTTGTAATCTGTAAAATGAGGGTAGCTTTGGTATCAACCTCATAGGATTTTTGTGATGATTAAGGAAGTTAAAATATATAAAGTGTTTAGAATGATGTCTTCCATAGAGTAAGCATTCAATAAATGCTATACATACAGATAGGAGGGGACTTCAGAAGTTCATGGAAAAATAGAACTAAAAGATAAAAATTAGAAATTTAGACTTTATTTCTCAGCATGAGTGCCATCAAGTTCAAGACACTTTTGTAAGTGATGATACCAGCCAGTTAGTCTATTCTTGAAGAACTGGGGGTCCTGGGAATTTAACCATATTGATGCAGTCTTTTTTACATTATTAACTGAAGAAAAATGGGTGCCCTTTAAAGATATTTTAAGATTAAGAAACAAAAAGAAATCAAAAGGAGCCACATCAGGACTGTAAGGTGGACGCCTGATGGTTTTCCACTGAGACTCTCAAAACATTGCCTGTGTTTGATGAGAGGAATGAGCAGCATTACTGTGGTGCAGAAGGACTCTGATGAAGTGCTCCCAGCTGTTTTTCCGCTAAAGCTTTGGCTAACTCTTTCAAGCTACTCTCATACTAAGCAGATGTTATCTTTCTTTGGCCGTCCAGAAAGTCAACAAGCAAAATGCCTTAAGTATCCCAAAACTCTGTTGCCATGACCTTTCCTCTTGACTAGTCTGCTTTTGCTCTGATTGGACGCCTTCCACATCTTGGTTGCCACTACTTGGATTGCACTTTTCCCATGAACATTTTTGAAGACCTCTCATAGGTATATACACGTCCACATAGTATTTCCTTTTTCATGAATAGGATTATTTTACGCAAACTATTCTCTGGTGTGTTTTTCACATAATTCATCTTGGAGGTATCTCTATGCCTCTAATAAAGAACTGTGTCATTAATCTAATAATCTAGGTATAGTTTGTTTCCAAGTTTTTTTACAATTATAAATTATGCTGTAGTCTTGGTATATATCTTTTTGTACAAAATACAAAAAATCATGTCATTCTATTCTTCTGTCATGGGAATGGTTGTTTTTCCACACCTCTTTAATTCTAGAATATCAATTTTAAATGTTTCCTACTGTGAATGGCAAGTATTATTGTTCATTTGTTAATTCTGATTGTTAATGAGGTTGAGCCTTTTTTCATATGATTACTAATTGTTTTACAATTATATTCTGTGATTTGACTTATTAATATACTGCCTATTTTTTGTTGGATTGGGAGGCTTTAAACTTATTTGAAGTTGCTTTCACTACACAGAAATTTTCATTATTAATTATCCTTACTTTTTTTTTTAATTTTGACTTTTGGGCTTTGCATCTTATTATAAAATGCGTATTGTACTCCAAGACATCCATTATGATTTTTTTGGTACCTGTTCATTTCTTTATTGCCAAGCAATTGGGACTTTTTAGTAATTTTTAAATATTTGTAATTGTATTGTGGTTCAAGCACACGTTGTGTATAGTTTCAGTCATTTGAAATCTTTTGAGGCTTGCATTGTGGCCTTTTGGTACACAACAAATTTTTGTAAATATTTTATAATTACATGAAAATTATGTGTATTCTATAGTTTTGGGGCCAGTGATCTAATTTTTTTCTATTGGGTCAATTTTTTAATTGTGCTGCTACTTTAGCTGATATTTTGTCTGTTTGATCTATCAATTATTCAAAGGGATCTTGAAATTTCTACTACAGTTATGGGTTTATCTATTTCTGTTTTGATTTCTTTTCAAGTATTTTGAAGTTATGTCCTCAGGCAAAAGCTGTCAATTTTTTCTTCCTGATGAATTGAACCTTTATCATTACGAAATGTCTCTCTTAAGTTCTAGTGATGGTTTTTCTTTAAATTCTGTTTTATGTAAAATTAAAGCTGTTAAAAATTTTTAAAGAATATGTATTATTTTTCCCCTTATCTAGCATCAAGGTCAAGGAGGAAAGTTTTCTCTGTGCCCTCCCCTTCTATATGCTGGGGTTTACTTTCATTTGATAGTGTAGAGACTTTTTATGATCCCAGATTTTAGCGAGGGTCTTTTATTAACTTTTCCTTTATTATGGGTCTTGAAAAACTTATTTTTTATCTTCACATCTGCCTTAGTCCATTAGGGCAGCTGGAAGAAAATACAATAGATCTGTCTGGGTTGTACTTCAATTTCGTGGAAGCCAGAATGCCTCAGGAAAAGGGCTTCTAAGAAAATTTTAAAGTCAGTAGCAGGCATATCTTTTTTTTTGCCTGCAGGTCTGGATGATAGACCAGTCAGTGATGGTGGGAAATGTTTTATAAATGGCTTCCAAAAAGTCATTTGCAACTTTTTGAGATTTGCATGGCCCAAACTGGATCAGGTGGGACTCGTTGGGTCATTGATATCATTCTCAGGAGAATATCATTCTGCCTCCTTTATCATTTTTAGGCTTCCCCAGGTCCCACCGATATGTATATTGATAGATATTAGATATCCCAGAGTCATAGGTCCTAATTAAGACCTTGAATTTTTCAGAAAACTTCTGAGGGTCTTTCCTAGTAACAAGGAAAAGAAATTTTTTATCTGAGAAATGCAATTTACCTTTCAATTACCAGGCGCAGAGAGACATTAAAATGTGATAGTGTAATTGTCATATCTCACTTCCGCCTTGAGCTAACTATAGTAACTATCTCTTAGATACCTGTTGTGTGGACTCTGGACTGAGTGTGCCACCAAGTAGCCATAAATTAACCTGACAATGCCATATGCTGGACACCATAACTCATATCCTGTAGTTTACCAGTGTATAGCCAATGACTAATCAATGTTATTTTTATAAAACAATGAGAATTCCTGACAAACAACTTTTATAATCGCCTCCTATCCTGATTTGTCCTTTTTTCTTTAAAAACTTGAGCCCCTCCTTTGGTCTCTGGAGCACTTCCTTGGGTTTCCCAGGATGAAGTCCTCAACCTTGGCCCAAATAAACTCTCTATATTAATTTTGCCTCAGTTTCTTTCTTTAGGCCAACACTAGGTTTAAGAAATTCTTTAACTGTAGCCCTAAGCTCTATTTTTGTCCAGGGAATATCGGTCATTCAGGGATTATGTACTGAATTTTCAGGAGTTTTATCTCTTAAGGAAAACTGTTTAAATGTTTTTTCAGAGAAGAAAGGCAATTCAGACTGAATTAATAAACTGGATATTCAAGCAAAGTAGGATAGAGCAGAGCAGTAGGAGTTTTATCAGTTTTACCATCCTTGGTATGAGAGATGTCTTGCATTTTTAGCTTTTATTTGCTTTTCAAAATGAATCTTTAAAAAATAAAAGCTATTTATAATCCTTTTGTCTCTTTGAGACTTCTGAATGCCAATTAAAAAAAATAGGAATCTCATTCTCTCTTCCTAATTCAGGAGGCTTTGGGACTCAAGTTCATTTCTTAGATGAATAATCTTGTTCAACTGGAACATTTCACAAACGGCTATTATAATTCTAAATTATCTTTAGGAAGTGAAAGGATGACTTTGCCAATGAACTATCTCACAGAAAAATATAAATCATCTAACTTGCTGTCTCTAACTCTCTGTCTCCAAAATTGATGGCAGGGACATTAACCTTAAACCCAAGTCCTATTCTCGAGATTGATTACCTGTCTTTTAGGATTAACTAATCGCCTACTGAGAATGTTTTTTCAGCATTTGAAAAGAGCTGAGCAAACAGAAAAGAATTGTAAATCCTCCTTGTGAGACTGATTAGACCAGAAAACAGATATGAATGTCTCCATGGGAAGGAAAAAGAAGAGAAAATCCAGACACAGTGGCCCACCACTCCTGTTATCAACTGACAGCAATCACCATTTTTCCCCCTTCTCTTTGTCTCCATAAAAACCACACTCACCTTCCGCTCAGGCCCTCACTTCCTTTCTTCCTTCCTGTGCCTTGGCCTCTTGCCTCTTCTTCCACATCTCTCTTTCTCTTTCTCTCTCTGTTTCCTTCTCTTTTCTCTCTGTCTCTCTCTCCATCTCTTTCTGTTTCCCTTTCTCTCTCTCTCTCTCTCGCTAAGAAAGCAAAATACAGCTTTTTCATCTTTATATCCTAATCTTTGTGTGAGAAATCTTTCTCTACCTTTGCCATGAGCACCTAGTGAGTTCCACACCCTTACAGTAAAAAATAAATTTATGCTCTTTAAAAATTACCTAGTGTAAGATGTTTTATTATAGCAGCACAAGTGGACTGAGACAGTAGATAACATAGTAGACTACGGTCTAGTTTACTCTGTAAAGTTCATATGACGGGGACTTTCTCTGAACTATTTCTAGGTGGCTGCAGTCTATTGGCAATGCTTGATTGCAGTTGAAATGTTTCCCTCCAACTGACTGGCAAAAGAAACTTCTATTGCAAGAAGAAGTAGGCCAATGTTTGTTCCCTATCACTGCCAGACAGAATAACCTCAATATGTTAATGATTGAAAATCAGAACCCACAGGCAGAAACAAATTGCCTTTACTAGGCAAGCATATTTCCCAATCTTGCAGAAATTTATAAGCTATCATTGGCACAAAAATGACATTTTCTGCCATATAAACATTAAAAGTAGATTAAAGTTTAACTTGAATGTTTGGTATAGGGAGTATCCTTCAATTTTACAAATCTAGTCAGTGTTCAACTTAGGTAAATTTATAAGCTACCTCTTGGACACAAATAGAACATTTTCTACCACCACATAAATGTTAAAAGTAGATTAAAATTTAACTTGAATGCTTGTTATGGGGAGGGGTAAGTTCAGAGCTTGTGACCAATTAACTCTGTTGCTTATCAAACTATGGCCCTTTCAGCTTTTAATTCCAGAGACTTGAGTTCAAATTCTGTACTGTCCAGTTATATTTCATCTGGTTGCATAGGCTAGATTTTTTGCTGCTCTCCTTTAATGGCGTGCCCCATTTTGAGGCTTTGAGGCTGGGAAAAGAAGTCAATGTCACTGTGGCCAGTTAATATTTCACCCTTACGTGAGTTGAGAATCAGCTCCTCATTTGCCATCTTGTGTGGAGACATCCTCTCTCTTCTGAGGGGAGATTCAGTATTCATCTTAGGGTTCAGAATAAATTGTATATGCCATCCAAAGCCATAATACAGAAATCCAATTTAGTCAAAATCTTACACATTGGCTTGACACACTTTCCTGTGTTTTGAAAACCACTGATCATTACCAATATGCAGCCATTCTCATTTTCTACTCTAGTTCTACTGCAGGAACCTGTTCATGTTCCTGGACCAGTATTAGATCACTGAATCTTCACACTGACCTTATGAAGTAGATTCTATACTATTGACAATTGAGAGAACTGAGGCACAGGGAGGAACACAGAGCCTGAAAGAGATAGGGTCAGGTGCAGGAACATTCTCCTAGTAAAGTCAGCAGCTAGTACATGGTGAGCAGGGACGGGGCAGGAGTGAGGCAGGATGTGGAAGGACCCTCTGTGCACTCTTCTGACACTTCACAGCACCAGGAGCAATTAATTGTGCCTGGAAGGATTTTAAATCATTCTTCCCTTAAATGATGGCAGACATATTCTCTTGAGTTCTTTCTAACTATACTAAAATTACAGTAGCTCTTTTTGGGCCAAAACTCAGTTAAAACTTTAACACTTAACCTACAGAGAATAGCTAACTAACTATCCAGGAGCCCAGAGAATGAGTTTCTGGCAATTTAACTGCCTGAAATGAAAGTAAGATGTAGCTGCCACAGAGATAATGTCAGTACCTCTAAGCCTCATTTAGGGTTGGTTTTGGTACCTGATGGCAAATGCAGAAAACCCTTCCCTTCTTTACCTGTGCAACTAATGCCACTGGGATCCAGCTGTGCAAGTACCCCCACTTCACTGGCATGCTGTCTGTACTAAGCATATGCTAGAGAAAGTGCCATGGTACACCTCACCAGTAGAATTTGGCATCTGGTGAATTATTTTGGCTGTTGGGCAGTCATCTAGACTTTGCTTTATTCCTGTAACTGACCTGCCATGTCAATGTCTGCTGAGGGGGTGAGGGAGGAAGGAAGAACGCGGCAGGGTGGGCCCACGAGGAGGTCAGCTACTCCTCCTTGTGGAGCAAAGTTCCTAAGATAGGGGTCACCACAGAGGATAAGAAAATTGATAGGAAATAGAATAAAAGAATACACAGAGACTAAGGTATAGTTTATAGTTTTATATAAAAAGATCAGAATAATCACAGTGGGGTACTTAAGTGACTACACCATATCTCCATGAGCAATCTAGCAATATGGTTAGATTCACATAGGTTTTTATAATCACAGATCTCAATTATTAGTTGTCAGGGCAACACATTTGCATATCAGGGAATGCATTTGCTAGGGGAGCAGGATTACACAGGTAGTGGGTTAGGGTCAAAAGTCCTCTCAAAGGGCTACTAACAAGTCTTTATCTATCTAGGTGAACAAACAGGTACAAAGTCTTTCAGGGGCTAACTTCTAAGTTCTAAGAGGTAATCATCAATTAACAGAAGTATAACAAAAGAGGTACAGTGACTCTATATTTCTTTGATGTAGTTATTGTGGGTTTTTTTTTTTTTTTGAGACAGAGTCTCACTCTGTTGCCTGAGCTAGAGTGCCATGGCGTCAGCCTAGCTCACAGCAACCTCAAACTCCTGGGTTCAAGCGATCTTTCTGCCTCAGCCTCCTGAGTAGCTGGGACTACAGGCATGTGCCACCATGCCTGGCTAATTTTTTCTATATATATTTAGTTGTCCAATTAATTTGTTTCTATTATTAGT